>CM042383.1:670000-742500 GCA_023634145.1 Thymallus thymallus
GTGTGTGTGTGTGTGTGTGTGTGTGTGTGTGTGTGTGTGTGTGTGTGTGTGTGTCTGTGTGTGTGTGTGTGTGTGTGTGTGTGTGTGTGTGTGTGTGTGTGTGTGTGTGAGTGTGTGTGTGTGTGTGTCTGTGTGTGTGTGTGTGTGTGTGTGTGTGTGTGTGTGTGTGTGTGTGTCTGTGTGTGTGTGTGTGTGTGTGTGTGTGTGTGTGTGTGTGTGTGTGTGTGTGTGTGTGTGTGTGTCTGTGTGTGTCTGTGTGTGTGTGTGTGTGTGTGTGTGTGTGTGTGTGTGTGTGTGTGTGAGTGTGTGTGTGTGTGTGTGTGTGTGTGTGTGTGTGTGTGTGTGTGTGTGTGTGTGTGTGTGTGTGTGAGTGTGTGTGTGTGTGTGTGTGTGTGTGTGTGTGTGTGTGTGTGTGAGTGTGTGTGTGTGTGTGTGTGTGTGTGTGTGTGTGTGTGTGTGTGTGTGTGTGTGTGTGTGTGTGTGTGTGTGAGTGTGTGTGTGTGTGTGTGTGTGTGTGTGTGTGTGTGTGTGTGTGTGTGTGTGTGTGTGTGTGTGTGTGTGTGTGTGTCTGTGTGTGTGTGTGTGTGTGTGTGTGTGTGTGTGTGTGTGTGTGTGTGTGTGTGTGTGTGTGTGTGTGTGTGTGTGTGTGTGTGTGTCTGTGTGTGTGTGTGTGTGTGTGTGTGTGTGTGTGTGTGTGTGTGTGTGTGTGTGTGTAGGAGCTGGAGCAGTGGATATCAGGTGAGCATGGCTTCATAGTGTTCTCTCTGGGCTCTATGGTATCGTCTCTACCAGAAGACATCACTCACGTCTTCCTACAGGCCTTCACCCTCATACCACAGAAGGTAAACACAGACAGACATCACTCACGTCTTCCTACAGGCCTTCACCCTCATACCACAGAAGGTAAACACAGACAGACATCACTCACGTCTTCCTACAGGCCTTCACCCTCATACCACAGAAGGTAAACACAGACAGACATCACTCACGTCTTCCTACAGGCCTTCACCCTCATACCACAGAAGGTAAACACAGACAGACATCACTCACGTCTTCCTACAGGCCTTCACCCTCATACCACAGAAGGTAAACACAGACAGAACCACACACAAAGCTACCATGAACTAACCTGTGTGTGTGTAGGTCCTGTGGCGGTACACTGGGCCTGTTCCTGGCAAAGTCCCAGACAACGTGAAGATGATGAAGTGGATCCCTCAGAATGACCTGCTGGGTACGTAGATCTAGAATAGGCAGATGATGAAGTGGATCCCTCAGAATGACCTGCTGTCGATCTATACTGTTACAGTCAACCCTGTTACAGTCAACCCTGTTATAGTCAACCCTGTTACAGTCAACCCTGTTACAGTCAACCCTGTTACAGTCAACCCTGTTATAGTCAACCCTGTTACAGTCAACCCTGTTATAGTCAATCATGTTACAGACAACCCTGTTACAGTCAACCCTGTTACAGTCAACCCTGTTACAGTCAACCCTGTTATAGTCAACCCTGTTACAGTCAACCCTGTTATAGTCAATCATGTTACAGACAACCCTGTTACAGTCAATCATGTTACAGTCAACCCTGTTACAGTCAACCCTGTTACAGTCAACCCTGTTACAGTCAACCCTGTTATAGTCAATCATGTTACAGTCAACCCTGTTACAGTCAACCATGTCACAGTCAACCCTGTTACAGTCAACCCTGTTACAGTCAACCCTGTTACAGTCAACCCTGTAACTTTATTTGGCATTTGAGCCTCCCGAGTGGCTCAGCGGTCTAAGGCACTGCATCGCAGTGCTTGAGGCTGTCCCAGGCTGTGTCGCAGCCAGCCTCAACCAGGAGATCCATGAGGCGGAACACAATTGGCCCAGTGTCATTTTTTGGGAAGGTTTTGGCCGACCAGCCGGGATGTCCTTTTTCCATCGCACTCTAGAGACACCTTCCGGCGGGGCAGGCGCACGCTGACTTCGGTTGCCAGTTTTCCGGTGTTTCCTCCGACACATTGGTGCAGCTGGCTTCCGGGTTGAGCGAGCAATGTGTCAAGAAGCAGTGTTTCAGAGGACGCACGGCTCTGGACCTTCGCCTCTCCCGAGTCCATACGGGAGTTGCAGTGATGGGACCAGACTGTAACTACCAATTGGATATCACGAATTTGTGGAGAAAAAGGGGTAAAAAAAAATATATATATTTATATATACTCAGCAAAAAAAGCAACATCCTCTCACTGTCAACTGCGTTTATTTTTCAGCAAACTTAACATGTGTAAATATGTGTATGAACATAACAAGATTCAACAACTGAACATAAACTGAACAAGTTCCACAGACATGTGACTAACAGAAATGGAATAATGTGTCCCTGAACAAAGGGGGGGTCAAAATCAAAAGTACCAGTCAGTATCTGGTGTGGCCACCAGCTGCATTAAGTACTGCAGAGCATCTCCTACTCATGGACTGCACCAGATTTGCCAGTTCTTGCTGTGTACCTATCTATCTATCTATCTATCTATCTATCTATCTATCTATCTATCTATCTATCTATCTATCTATCTATCTATCTATGGAGGGATTGTGCGTTCCTGGTGTAACTCTGGCAGTTGTTGTTGTAATCCTGTACCTGTCCCGCAGGTGTGATGTTCGGATGTACCGATCCTGTGCAGGTGTTGTTACACGATCAGCTGTCTGTCCTGTCTCCCTGTAGCGCTGTCTTAGGCGTCTCACAGTACGGACATTGCAATTTATTGCCCTGGCCACATCTGCAGTCCTCTTGCCTCCTTGCAGCATGCCTAAGGCACGTTCACACAGATGAGCAGGGACCCTGGGCATCTTTCTTTTGGTGTTTTTCAGAGTCAGTAGAAAGGCGTCTTTAGTGTTCTAAGTTTTCATAACTGTGACCTTAATTGCCTTCCGTCTGTAAGCTGTTAGTGTCTTAACGACCGTTCCAGATGTGCATGTTAATTAATTGTTTATGGTTCATTGAACAACATGGGAAACAGTGTTGAACTCCTTTACAATGAAGATCTGGGAAGTTATTTGGATTTTTAAGAATTATCTTTGAAAGACAGGGTCCTGTCCATCTCAGGGTTAAATAATAAAGTGCTGAGTATATATGTACTGTATATACAGCGGGTGAAATGAGAAACCAAAACAAATAAGTTCAGAAATTAAGTTATGTGTAATAATGTGAAATGACACAGGGAAAAAGTATTGAACACATGAAGAAAGGGAGGTTCAAAAAGGCATGGAAAGCCAAGACATCAGCTGAAAACTATCAGTAATTAAAAAGCAATCCAGCCCCCTGTCAGTGCAAATTAATATCAGCTGGTTCAGTCCCAACTGATGGCCTACAAAAAGGTCTCATTGCCAAGGTGTCACACAAGACACATCTCATGATGGGTAAAAGCAAAGAGCTGTCTCAAGACCTTCGCAACCTAATTGTTGCAAAACATAATGATGGCATTGGTTATAGGCGCATTTCTAAGCTTCTGAATGTTCCAGTGAGCACTGTTGGGGCCATAATACGGAAGTGGAAAGACAATCATTTCACCATACATTTGGGACTGAACCAGCTGATATTAATTTGCACTGACAGGGGGCTGGATTGCTTTTAAATTACTGATAGTTTTCAGCTGTTGTCCTGGCTTTCCATGCCTTTTTGAACCTCCCTTCATGTGTTCAATACTTTTTCCCTGTGTCATTTCACATTATTACACATAACTTAATTTCTGAACTTATTTGTTTTGGTTTGTATGTATGGATTACTTGGGTTGTTACCAACATCTGGTGAAAATTTCATGTCAATAGCACCTTTGGAAATATATTTACTGAGAAAAATGGTGACGTGTTCAATACTTATTTCACCCGCTGTATATTCCTTTCTTTGGCACTTAATAGGCACTTACTATAATAATAAGCACTTACTATAGTCACTTTATTATTTAACCCTGAGATGGAAAACTATTTGTTATGAATTTGGACACGTGATACAATGTTAAAATTAGGTGAAATCAAACTTTTTTTTTACCAGGTTACACTTCTAAAAAGCAATCGAATTGGTGGAACGACCCAGATGCTTTTATTCAAAGCTGAGTACAGTACAATACAGCAAAGGTGTCTGTCTGACCTGTCTAATCTGTCTGTCTGACCTGTCTAATCTGTCTGTCTGTCTGTCTGTCTGATCGGTCTGTCTAATCTGTCTGTCTGTTTGATCGGTCTGTCTGATCTGTCTGTCTTTCTGTCTGATCATGTCTGTGTGTGTTAGCTCACCATGGTGCAAGGGCCTTCCTGACCCACAGCGGGACCCATGGCCTGTACGAGGGGGTGTGTCACGCCGTTCCCATGGTGATGCTGCCGCTGTTTGGCGACCAGCCTGACAACGCTCAGCGATTGGCCAGTAAGGGAGTGGGTGTGGTCCTGGATATTAACCATGTGACCGTGGAAACACTGCTACAGGCGCTGGACGATGTTGTCAACAACCCCAGGTGAGAACGGTCAGAGGCGTGTGTGAGACGGTCAGAGGTGAGACGGTCAGAGGTGAGACGGTCAGAGGTGAGACGGTCAGAGGTGAGACGGTCAGAGGCGTGTGTGAGACGGTCAGAGGTGAGACGGTCAGAGGTGAGACGGTCAGAGGTGAGACGGTCAGAGGTGAGACGGTCAGAGGTGAGACGGTCAGAGGTGAGACAGTCAGAGGTGAGACAGTCAGAGGTGTGTGTGAGATGGTCAGAGGTGAGACGTGTGTGAGACGGTTAGTATGGTCCTGTGTGGCTCAGTTGGTAAAGCATGGTGCTTGCTACACCAGCCCAGTGTAGGTTCAATTCCAGCTAATCATTTTTCAGTTTTAATGCAAATTTCCTGTACTCTTAAACCTCAGGAGGCTGAAGAAATTCAGCTTGTCCCCTAAGACCCTTACAAACTTCTACAGATGCACCATTGAGAGCATCCTGTCGGACTGCATCACCGCCTGGTGCGGTCTGCCCAACGCATCACCAGGGGTAAACTACCTGCCCTCCAGGACACCTACAGCACCCAATGTCACAGGAAGGCCAAAAAGATCATCAAGGACCTCTACCACCCGAGCCTCGGCCTGTTCACCCCGCTACCATCACGAAGGAGGAGACAGTAAAAGTACATCAAAGCTCTGGCCGAGACACTGAAAAACAGCTTCTATCTCAAAGGCCATCCATCAGACTGTTAAATATCCATCACTAGTCGGCCTCCACCCAGTACACTGTCCTAAACTTAGTCACTGTCACTAGCCGGCTACCACCCGGTTACTCAACCCTGCAACTAAGAGACGGCTGCCCCATGTACATAGTCATTGAACACTGCATCTGTGGAATGTTGTCCCACTGGATATTGTGGGGAACTGGAACACGCCGTCGTACACGTCAATCCAGAGCATCCCAAACATGCTCATTGGATGACATGTCTGGTGAGTATGCAGGCCATTGAAGAACTGGGACATTTTCAGCTTCCAGGAGTTGAGTACAGATCCTTGTGAAATGGGGCCGTGCATTATCATGCTGAAACATGAGGTGATCTCATCACAGCATCTCTGTGCATTCAAATTGCAATTGATAAAATGCAACTGTGTTCGTTGTCCGTAGCTTATGGCTGCCCATACCATAACCCCACCGCCACCATGGGGCTCTCTGTTCACAACGCTGACATCATACCATAACCCCACCGCCACCATGGGGCTCTCTGTTCACAACGCTGACATCATACCATGACCCCACCGCCACCATGGGGCTCTCTGTTCACAACGCTGACATCATACCATAACCCCACCGCCACCATGGGGCTCTCTGTTCACAACGCTGACATCATACCATAACCCCACCGCCACCATGGGGCTCTCTGTTCACAACGCTGACATCATACCATAACCCCACCGCCACCATGGGGCTCTCTGTTCACAACGCTGACATCATACCATGACCCCACCGCCACCATGGGGCTCTCTGTTCACAACGCTGACATCATACCATGACCCCACCGCCACCATGGGGCTCTCTGTTCACAACGCTGACATCATACCATAACCCCACCGCCACCATGGGGCTCTCTGTTCACAACGCTGACATCATACCATAACCCCACCGCCACCATGGGGCTCTCTGTTCACAACGCTGACATCATACCATGACCCCACCGCCACCATGGGGCTCTCTGTTCACAACGCTGACATCATACCATGACCCCACCGCCACCATGGGGCTCTCTGTTCACAACGCTGACATCATACCATGACCCCACCGCCACCATGGGGCTCTCTGTTCACAACGCTGACATCATACCATAACCCCACCGCCACCATGGGGCTCTCTGTTCACAACGCTGACATCATACCATAACCCCACCGCCACCATGGGGCTCTCTGTTCACAACGCTGACATCATACCATAACCCCACCGCCACCATGGGGCTCTCTGTTCACAACGCTGACATCATACCATAACCCCACCGCCACCATGGGGCTCTCTGTTCACAACGCTGACATCAGCAGATCTCTCGCTCACATGTTAAGCATGTTAACAGCTCTGGTGGACATTCCTGGAGTCAGCATGTTGACAGCTCTGGTGGACATTCCAGCAGTCAGCATGCCAACAGCTCTGGTGGACATTCCTGCAGTCAGCATGTTAACAGCTCTGGTGGACATTCCTGGAGTCAGCATGTTGACAGCTCTGGTGGACATTCCTGCAGTCACCATGCCAATTGCATGCTCCTTAAAAACTTGAGACATCTGTGGCATTGTGTTGTGACAACTGCACATTTTAGAGTTGCCTTTTATTGTTCCCAGCACAAGGTGCACCTGTGTAATGATCATGCAAATCAGCTTCTTGATAAGCTACATTTGTCAGTTGGATGGATTATCTTGGCAAAGGAAAACTGCTCACTAACAGTTATGTAAACAAATTTGTGCACCAACATTTAGAGAGAAATACGTTTTTTGTAAGAATGGAACATTTCTGGGATATTTTATTATGAATTATGGGACCAACACTTTACATGTTGTATTTATATTGTTGTTCAGTGTATGAACTGTATTCTAGTCATGGTTCATTATATATAACTACTGCTGTCCACTTCATATGTATATACTGTATTCTAGTCATGGTTCATTATATATAACTACTGCTGTCCACTTCATATGTATATACTGTATTCTAGTCATGGTTCATTATATATAACTACTGCTGTCCACTTCATATGTATATACTGTATTCTAGTCATTTTTCATATACATATATATTTATATTCCATACTGTCTATACACACCATCATATACATATATATTTATATTCCATACTATCTATACACACCATCATATACTTATATATTTATATTCCATACTGTCTATACACACCATCATATACATATATATTTATATTCCATACTGTCTATACACACCATCATATACATATATATTTATATTCCATAATGTCTATACACACCATCATATACATATATATTTATATTCCATACTATCTATACACACCATCAATATCTAAATTAGTTGGGGCCCTCTGGAGGTCGGGGCTCCTGGGCATTTTCCCTGCGTGCTCGGTTGGTAATCGGGCTATGGTGTGCCTCTCTGCAGGTATAAGTCCAGTGTGCTGAAGCTCTCAGCCATTCACAAGGACCAGCCAGTGGACCCCCTGGAGCTCTCTGTCTATTGGACAGAGTTTGTGATGCGCCACAAAGGGGCGGGTCACCTGAGAGCCGCCGCCCAAGACCTCAACTGGTTCCAGTACCACAGCCTGGATGTGATTGGCCTGTTGATCGTCGTGGCAATGGCTGTTGTCCTGGTGACGTTGAAGTGCTTTTCTCTGTGCGTGCAGAGGTTCACAACCAGGAAGATGAAGCAGGACTGACCAGTAGGGGCGGAGCCAAGAGGCAACAAGTACTAGTCAGACATTTGGACACACCTACTCATTCAAAGGTTTTTCTTTATTTTTACTATTTTCTACATTGTAGAATAATAGTGAAGACATCAAAACTATGAAATAACACATATGGAATCATGTAGTAACCAAAAAATTGTTAAACAAATCAAAATATATTTTATATTTGAAATTCTTCAAAGTAGCTACCCTTTGCCTTGATGACAGCTTTGCACACTCTTAGTATTCTCTCAACCAGCTTCATGAGGTAGTTACCTGTAATGCATTTCAATTAACAGGTGTGCCTTGTTAAAAATTAATTTGTGGAATTTCTTTCCTTCTTAATGTGTTTGAGCCAATCAGTTGTGTTGTAACAAGGTAGGGCTGGTATACAGAAGATAGTCCTATTTGGTAAAAGACCAAGTCCATATTATGGCAAGAACAGCTCAAATAAGCAAAGAGAAACTACAGTCCATCAGTACTTTAAGACATGAAGGTCAGTTAATACGGAACATTTCAAGAACTTTCTTCAAGTGCAGTCGCAAAAACCATCAAGCGCTATGATGAAACTGGCTCTCATGAGGACCGCCACAGGAATGGAAGACCCAGAGTTACCTCTGCTGCAGAGGATAAGTTCATTAGAGTTACCAGCCTTAGATTGAAGACCAAATAAATGCTTCACAGAGTTCAAGTAACAGACATCTCAACATCAACTGTTCAGAGGAGACTGTGTGAATCAGGCCTTCATGGTTGAATTGCTGCAAAGAAATCACTACTAAAGGACACCAATAAGAAGAGACTTGCTTGGGCCAAGAAACATGAACAATGGACATTAGACCGGTGGAAATGTGTCCTTTGGTCTGACGAGTCCAAATTTTAGATTTTTGGTTCCAACTGCCGTGTATTATTCTACAATGTAGAAAATAGTAAAAAATAAAGAAAAAACCCTGGAATGAGTAGGTGTGTCCAAACTTTTAACTGGTACTGTATGTCCACATTTATTTTAAATTTCCTAAATGTATATTACAATTCTGTAATAATAATAATAATAATAAAACACCTGGAGGACACCCAGACATCCCACTTGTTCTGTTCCAGCAAACGTAGGTGTCCTTCAGTAGTTACCTGAGTGGTGTCTCTGAGGGGTCTTTGGCCTGGTTTGATAACTACCTCTCTCAAAGTGTGCAGTGTATAAAGTCAGAACATCTGCTGTCTCAGCCACTGCCCGTCACCAAGGGTGAACCCCAAGGCTCGATCCTAGGCCCCACGCTCTTCTCAATTTACATAAACAACATAGCTCAGGCAGCAGGAAGCTCTCTTATCCATTTATATGCAGATGATACAGTCTTATACTCAGCTGGCCCCTCCCCGGATTTTGTGTAAGCCTAGTGGTTAGAGCATTGGGCCAGTAACCGAAAGGTCAGTGGTTCGAATACCCGAGCCGACAAGGTGTAAAACCTGTCTGTGTCCATGAGCAAGGCACTTAACCCTAATTTGCTCCAGGTTCTGGCCCTGTAGGTAGGCCGTCATTGTAAATAAGAATTTGTTCTTAACTGACTTGCCTCGTTAAATAAAGGTTAATTTAAAAAACAAAGCTTTCTTAGTGTCCAACAAGCTTTCTCTGCCCTTAACCTTATTCTGAACACCTCCAAAACAAGGTCATGTGGTTTGGTAAGAAGAATGCCCCTCTCCCCACAGGTGTGATTACTACCTCTGAGGGTTTAGAGCTTGAGGTAGTGATGTCATACAAGTACTTGGGAGTATGACTAGACGGTACACTGTCCTTCTCTCAGCACATATCAAAGCTGCAGGCTAAAGTTAAATCTAGACTTGGTTTCCTCGTAATCACTCCTCTTTCACCCCAGCTGCCAGACTAACCCTGATTCAGATGACCATCCTACCCATGCTAGATTACGGAGACATCATTTATAGATCAGCAGGTAAGGGTGTTCTAGAGAGGCTAGATGTTCTTTACCATTCGGCCATCAGATGTTCCACCAATGCTCCTTATAGGACACATCACTGCACTCTATACTCCTCTGTAAACTGGTCATCTCTGTATACCCGTCACAAGACCCACTGGTTGATGCTTCACTCCCCCCCAGCTTTATTTTTTATTTACCAGGTAGGTTTTATTTCACCTTTAATTACCGATGTAGGCCAGTTGAGATCAAGTTCTCATTTACAACTGTGACCTGGCCAAGACAAAGCAAAGCAGTGCGACAAAAAACAACACAGAGTTACACAGTAAACAAACGTACAGTCAATAACACAATAGAAAATCTATATACAGTGTGTGTAAATGTAGTAAGATTAGGAAGGTAAGGCAATAAATAGGCCATAGTGGTGAAATAATTACAAATTAGAATTAACACTGGAATGATAGATGTGCAAATGATGATGTGCAAATAGAGATACTGGAGTGCAAAATGAGCAAAAATAATAAATATGGGGATGAGGTAGTAGGGTGGGCTATTTACAGAAGGGCTGTATACAGGTGCAGTGATCGATAAGATGCTCTGACAGCTGATGCTTAAAGTTATTGAGGGAGATAGGAACCTCTATCTTCAAGGATTTTTGCAATTCGTTCCAGTCATTGGCAGCAGAGAACTGGAAGGAATGGCGGCCAAAGGAGGTGTTGGCTTTGGGGGTGACCAGTGAAATATACCTGCTGGAGCGCATGCTACGGGTGGGTGTTGCTATGGTGACCAGCAAGCTGAGTTAAGGTGGGGATTTACCTAATAAAGACTTATAGATGACCTGGAGCCAGTGGGTTTGGCGACGAATATGTAGTGAGGGCCAGCCAACGAGAGCGTACAGGTCACAGTGGTGGGTAGTATATGGGGCTTTGGTAACAAAACGGATGGCACTGTGATAGACTACATCCAATTTGCTGAGGAGAGTGTTGGAGGCTAGTTTGTAAATGACATCACCGAAATCAAGGATCGGTAGGATAGTCAGTTTTACAAGGGCATGTTTGGCAGCATGAGTGAAGGAGGCTTTGTTGCGAGATAGGAAGCCAATTCTGGATTTTATTTAGGATTAGAGATGCTTAATGTGAGTCTGGAAGGAGAGTTTACAGACTAACCAGACGCCTAGGTATTTGTAGGTGTCCACGTATTCTAAGTCGGACCCGTCGAGAGTAGTGATGATAGTCCGGTGGGCGGGTGCGGGCAGCGTTCGATTGCAACAAACACTCAAACTGGACAGTTTTATCTCAATCTCTTCATTCAAAGACTCCATCATGGACTCTTACTGACAGTTGTGGCTGCTTTGTGTGATGTATTGTCATCTCTACCTTCTTGCCCTTTGTGCTGTTGTCTGTGCCCAATAATGTTTGTACCATGTTGTGCTGCTACCATGTTGTGATGCTGCCATGTTCTCTCTTTATGTCGTGATGTGTGTTTTGTCCTATATTTTTATTTAATTTATTTTTAACCCCCGTCCCCGCAGGTCTTTTGCAGGCCTTCATTGTAAATACGAATTTGTTCTTTACTGACTTGCCTAGTTAAATAAAATATTTAATAAAAAAATGGAGAGAGAGAGAGGAAACAGCTGGGGTAAAGAAATCCAGAAACGGGTAAAGAAATCTGTGGAAAAACAATTCCACTCCGATTCTCTTTATGGATGGGTGTATCTTTGAATTCTCTGTTGAATGTCCTGCTCCTCCTCCATATTCAGAACACCAGCCCGCTCCCCCAAAGTGATCCATAGTATATCTTGGCTCACACTGTGATGATTGGGATTCTAAGCTCTCAGGTTCATACAGCGAGTTCTGGTCTTTACTGATCTCACTCTCCGTCAGCTCCATCTGTGGCATTTAGGGGCAGGACTCGGTTGTATACTGATGGTGGTGAGCACAATCTAGCTGGGCCTGGAGCTCTTTAGTGATGGTCCCGGTGGACCTCCTATCCACCACAGCACAGGAACACTCTGGCACCCAGGGGTCAGTTCGGCATTCTCTACCAACCGTTCTTTCCTGTTGGTAGAAAACAATTAAGGCATCTATTAGGCTGTAGTTATATTCAACAATCACTGCATATACTTGAAATAAACAATAGCCTTAGCAATAACATGGATTTGCATGTACCTCCTCTGCCTCCTCCAGGATGAAAACATTTTCAGGGTCATCCTGAAAACAAAAGTTTTGTTAAAACAACTGAACCCAAACATATCAGTTGGCATTAACAAGCTACCTATCTTGCTTTGTCAACACACACACACAAACACATTTATTTTTCTGCAAACATTAGCTGTCAATTTCAGTCTAGCTAAATGAGGTGGAGCTAGGGTTGGTTACGAGTAACTAGGGTTGGTTCCTAGTTACTAGGGTTGGTTACTAGTTACCTGGCCTGGGGAGCTGAAGGGGAGGTGGACAGGGCCAGTATCGAACCTGTTAAAAAATTGGTTCATCTCATTGGCTCTGTCCTGGGTCTCCTCCGTCTGGCCATTGTTTGACTTTTTGAAGCCAGTGATATTTCTCATACCCTTCCACACCTCTCTCACCTGGCTCTGCCTCAGCTTGTCCTCCATCTTCTCCTTATACCCTCTCTTCCCCTCAGCAATCCGCAACTTCAGCTCCCTCTGGACGCATTTCAATTTGTCCTAGATAGGTACTTTATTGATCCCCGAGGGGGAAATTTCTTGAAATTCCTTGTAGGCACTCTTCTTCGCCCAGCATACTCCCCTCCAACCAGACACTGTTTTATCTACTCATTTGATGGATGCAGAGCAGAGAGTGAAGTGGGCGGGGCAGTACAGATTCTGATGTTCAGACTTTGCAAGAGTCTGAACATCAGACAGGATGGCATTGTCTTCCTCAATCCGTGCAAAGGCTACTAGTATATGTTTCAGGAGTTTCAGGCTGCATACCACTCCCTCCCAAAATACATAATCCAGGAGGATCCTCTTGATGGGGCTGTCCATATCGGCGGACTGTGATATGGCAATTTCTTGGAGAGACTCCTTCCCCTCCAGGAGACTGTCAAACATGATGACAACACCACCCCAACTGGTGTTGCTGGGCAGCTTCAATGTGACGCTCTTATTCTTCTCAATTTGCTTGGTGAGGTAGATTGCTGCTTTAACTTGATGACCTTTCACATACCTAACCATTTCCTTGGCTCTCTTGTAGTGTATACATTGTTTTCAGTGCCATGATGTCCTTGATGAGCAGATTCAATTGATGAGGAGCACAGCCAATGGGTGTGATGTGATGGTAGGACTCCTCCACTTTAAACCAAGCAGCCTTCATGTTCACAGCATTGTCTGTCACCAGTGCAAATACCTTCTGTGGTCCAAGGTTATTGATGACTGCCTTCAGCTCATCTGCAATGTAGAGACCGATGTGTCTGTTGTCCCTTGTGTCTGTGCTCTTGTAGAATACTGGTTGAGGGGTAGTTAATTATTCCTTGCCCACTAACATTCGACCCCCCATCAGAGATGATTGCAATACAGTCTGCTTTCTCTATGATTTGCTTGACCTTCATTTGAACTCTGCATCCAGCAAATGAGTAGATAAAGCATGTCTGGTTGGAGGGGTGTTTGCTGGGCGAAGAACATTCAGAAAACTCTTCCAATACACATTGCCTGTGAACATCAGAGGTGAACCAGTTGCATGCACAGCTCGAGCAAGACATTCATCAGCATTTCTCTGACTACGTTCCTCCATTGAGTCAAAAAAACTTCTGATTCCAGGAGGACCATGAGCTGTTGCTATCGATAAGGTGTCTGATTCATCATTTTTACCTCAAATAGAAGTAGAGGGACTTTTGTCAGAGGTTACAATTCCATATACAGATAAATAGTTAAGCATGTTTTTGTGTTGCCTAGGGCGGCAGAACGTCCAGGGCCGCCCCTGATGCAGAGGGTTGGAATTCAATTGAATTGGGGATAGTTTAACCAAAATATGCCACAAGACCTAGAATTGCCTTATGTATATCCCACAAAAAAGGGTCATTGTTATAAGCTAACGTTTTTGATGAATTTAAGCAACATTCCCGGGCTTAACTTCCCATGGAAGATTTCCGGAAAGTTTCCGACCCTTTGCAACCCTAGATGGCGCTAACAAAACATTAACGTTACAAAAACAAATCTGTCAACAAAATGTTTTACAGTACTAGACTATCTGAGGTGGAAGCTAGTTACAGTAACTACCTAATAACGGTACTATCTGAGGTGGAAGCTAGCTACAGTAACGACCTAATAACGGTACTATCTGAGGTGGAAGCTAGCTACAGTAACGACCTAATAACGGTACTATCTGAGGTGGAAGCTAGCTACAGTAACGACCTAATAACAGTATTATCTGAGGTGGAAGCTAGCTACAGTAACTACCTAATAACGGTACTGAGGTGGAAGCTAGCTACAGTAACTACCTAATAACGGTACTATCGGAGGTGGAAGCTAGCTACAGTAACTACCTAATAACAGTACTATCTGAGGTGGAAGCTAGCTACAGTAACTACCTAATAACAGTACTATCTGAGGTGGAAGCTAGCTACAGTAACTACCTAATAACAGTACTATCTGAGGTGGAAGCTAGCTACAGTAACGACCTAATTACAGTAACTACCTAATAACAGTACTATCTGAGGTGGAAGCTAGCTACAGTAACTACCTAATAACAGTACTATCTGAGGTGGAAGCTAGCTACAGTAACTACCTAATAACAGTACTATCTGAGGTGGGAGCTAGCTACAGTAACTACCTAATAACAGTACTATCTGAGGTGGGAGCTAGCTACAGTAACTACCTAATAACAGTACTATCTGAGGTGGAAGCTAGCTACAGTAACTACCTAATAACAGTACTATCTGAGGTGGAAGCTAGCTACAGTAACTACCTAATAACAGTACTATCTGAGGTGGAAGCTAGCTACAGTAACTACCTAATAGCAGTACTATCTGAGGTGGAAGCTAGCTACAGTAACTACCTAATAACAGTACTATCTGAGGTGGAAGCTAGCTACAGTAACTACCTAATAACAGTACTATCTGAGGTGGAAGCTAGCTACAGTAACTACCTAATAACAGTACTATCTGAGGTGGAAGCTAGCTACAGTAACTACCTAATAACAGTACTATCTGAGGTGGAAGCTAGCTACAGTAACTACCTAATAACAGTACTATCTGAGGTGGAAGCTAGCTACAGTAACGACCTAATTACAGTAACTACCTAATAACAGTACTATCTGAGGTGGAAGCTAGCTACAGTAACTACCTAATAACAGTACTATCTGAGGTGGAAGCTAGCTACAGTAACTACCTAATAACAGTACTATCTGAGGTGGAAGCTAGCTACAGTAACTACCTAATAACAGTACTATCTGAGGTGGAAGCTAGCTACAGTAACTACCTAATAACAGTACTATCTGAGGTGGAAGCTAGCTACAGTAACTACCTAATAACAGTACTATCTGAGGTGGAAGCTAGCTACAGTAACTACCTAATAACAGTACTATCTTAGGTGGAAGCTAGCTACAATAACTACCTAATAAGTGTGGGTTCTTCAGCCAGACAACGGTGCTGTCCATAGCTCAAATAAAGTGTTGATGATCAAACTACTAAATATAGATGTTTTATGTTAAATGCTCATGTTTAGTATTAGTGGATTGAATACATCTCTTTGATTAGATTTACTTCCTGATGCGTTTCCATTCCCCTTTAAAGCCACCGGCCGTCCATCTCTGCACTGCCCAGTAGGAGCAGTCCTCCATAGGAATGAATGGAAGTCTACCGTTTTCCAATTCAATGTTAAGGAAAACATTTCATATATTTAAGTATTTTTTGCTGTAGTAATATTGTTGACAGTAATATTAGTAATCTCCAAAAATTATACTTTAAGGAAAATGTTTCTATAGCTTCCAAAATATGTGTTTCAATAGTGAGGGACTTCAACACAGCGCCCCCTATCAGTCATCAAGTGTATACAGAGCCTTCAGAAAGTATTCACACCCCTAGACTTCTTCCACATTGTGTTACAGCCGGAATTTAAAATGTATTACATTGAGTGTCACTGGCCTACACACACAATACCCCATAATGTCAAAGTAAAATTATGTTCATTTGTACAAATAAATGAACTGTCTTGAGTTAATAAGTATTCAACTTGTGGCAAGCCTAAATACGTTCAGGAATAAACATTTGCTTAACAAGTCAGAGATCATTGTAAGGTCCGCAGTTGAGCAGTACATTTCAAACGCAGACTCAACCAAAGACCATGGATTTTTTCCAAAGCCTATTGGTAGATGGGTAAAAAAAAAGAATCTGACATTGAATATCCCTTTGAGCATGGTGAAGTTACTAATTACACTGTGGATGGTGTAGCAGTACACCCAGTCACTACAAAGATACAGGGGTCCTTCCTAACTCAGTCCCCAGAGGAAGGACATCACTCAGTGATTTCACTTTAAAACAGTTCCAGTTTAAAGGCTGATGGTTCAACACTGTAGTTACTCCACAACACTAACCTGAAAGACAGAGAGAAGGAACCCTGGCTACGGAATGTTCTTTATGTCCTGAATACAGAGAGCTATGTTTGGGGCAAATCCAACAGAGTATCACTTCATATTTCCAAGCATGGTGGTGGCAGCATTGTGTTATTGGTATGCTTGTCATCAGCAAGGACTAGGGAGTATTTATTTTTATAAAAAGAAACAGAAAAGCTGATCACAGGCAAAATCTGAGGAAAACCTGGTTCAGTCTGCTTTCCAACAGACACTGGAGACAAATTCACCTTTCAGCAGGACAATAACCTCAAACACAAGGTGATATTTTATGATCAAGTGGCTTAGTTAGTAAACTTAAAATTAGCTTGAAAATATATGGCAAGACTTGGAAATGGCTGTCTAACAATGATCAACAACCAACTTGACAGAGCTTGAACAATTTAAATAAATGTGCAAATATTGTACAATCCAGGTGTGCAAAGCGCTTAGATTTACCCAGCTGTAATCTCTGCCAAAGGTGGTTCTAACATGTTGACTCGCAGGTGTTAATACTTATCTAAATGAGATATCTATTTTAATTAACAAAATGGCCAAGTGTTTTCACTGTCATTATGGGTGAGAAAATATTGTAGTATCCATTTTGAATTCAGGCTATGACAATGTGGAATAAGTCAAGGGCACAGGAGGTTGGTAGCACCTTAACCGAGGTTGTGGTCGTGGCCAAAGCAGAATTAGTGAAATGGTACTAAATACAAAATAAATGGTTTCCAGGTCCATTAGATCCCTACCAGCCCTTAAGAGCCTTCCTTCCCTCAGCAGCCACCACTGGTCAAGGGGTATGAATATCTCAAGGCACTGTATATAAAATCTTGGCTGGAACAAGCTTCCCCCTAACATCAGGACAGCAGACTTTCCGGAAATTTCAGAAACCCTAGCTTCTCAAAGAGTATCTTAATTAAACCCCACCGACTTCGTTGATAAATACTTTGAGGGATAATTTATTTACAACTGATGTGGTTCTCAACTTGCCATGTTAAGATGAATGCAGTAACGGTAGTGGCTCTGGATAAGAGATTCTGCTAAATGACCATTTGGAAATAAAATCAGCAACACAACTACAGTAAAAGTAACAGACTCCGGTGTTCCTCTCTTGACTGCTTTTATTGTGGCGGGTTTTCAACTTGAGGCAGCGTCCAGCTCAGATAGAAACTGTACACAAGTGACAGTCTGGTCCTCCAGTAACCCTCTACTGGTCCTTAAGCTCCTTCAGTCTCCTGATGGCCGACTTCACTGTGACTGCAGACGTCGTGCTGGAACACAGAGGGGAACAATGATTTAGTACACCGAGAACTGAACAACAATATAAACATGTAAATTGTGGGTCCCATGTTTCACGAGGTGGAAAAAAATTAAAAATAACTCCTGAAAATTGTCTATATGCACAAAGATTATTTCTCAAATTGTTTACGTCGCTGTTAGTGGGCATTCCTCCTTTGACAAGATAATCCACCCACCTGACAGGTGTGGCATCTGAAGAAGCTGATTAAAACACACATGCACCTTGTGCTGGGGACAATAAAAGCCCACTAAATGTGCAGTTGTCACAAAACACAATGCCACAAATGTCTCAAGTTGAGGGCGCATGCAATTATCATGACTGAAGGAATGTCCACCAGAGCTGTTCCCTGAGAATTTAATGTTCACTTCTCTACCATAAGCCGCCTCCAACGTCATTTTAGAGAATTTGGTAGTATGTCCAACTTGCCTCACAACCGCAGACCACGTGTAACAACGCCAGCCCAGAACTTTTTGAGGAGAAGCGGAAGTGAACCCTGAAACTCCAAAGAACAGCCGTTCTGTCGCGTCTGTAAACAGCCGTTCTGTCGCGTCTGTAAACAGCCGTTCTGTCGCGTCTGTAAACAGCCGTTCTGTCGCGTCTGTAAACAGCCGTTCTGTCGCGTCTGTAAACAGCCGTTCTGTCGCGTCTGTAAACAGCCGTTCTGTCGCGTCTGTAAACAGCCGTTCTGTCGCGTCTGTAAACAGCCGTTCTGTCGCGTCTGTAAACAGCCGTTCTGTCGCGTCTGTAAACAGCCGTTCTGTCGCGTCTGTAAACAGCCGTTCTGTCGCGTCTGTAAACAGCCGTTCTGTCGCGTCTGTAAACAGCCGTTCTGTCGCGTCTGTAAACAGCCGTTCTGTCGCGTCTGTAAACAGCCGTTCTGTCGCATCGTTTCTCAAGGCTTAAATTAGCGTTTATGGCCATAGTATTCGCTGGTGGGATGGTCCTTACGTCCAGGTATGAATCCATTTTTGAAAATGTAAGTTGCTACATTTCGGGGTGCAATGCCTGCATGATCACAATGTTAGTAATGTTGGCAGCAGCAGGATGTGTAGCACACAGGTATGTGGTTTATCAAGTTAATCATCTATTCTAGTAGATATATACATAGGATAGACAGCCAGGGAGGGGAGGGGTTCTACTAAGCTATATAGAATTGTTTTAATCAGACCATTTGATTTTGAATTTTAAGACCTTTACATTTTAAAATCTCTGAAAGTCCTTTAGTGGCCCAGCCAGAGCCCGGATTTGAACCCAATCTAACATCTCTGGAGAGAACTGAAAATAGCTGTGCAGCGACACTGCGCAAAATGAGAGAGAAATAAGCTTTTAGTGCATATGGAACATTTCTGGGATAAATAAGCTCATGAAACATGGGACCAACACTTTACATGTTGCGTTTATATTGTTGTTCAGTACAGAAGGTTGAAACATTACAAAACGTTCAGAGCAATTCATTGGGTAGAAGTGTCACAGAAAACTCAACATTGAACACAACCCTGCTGCTACAACAGAGTACAAGATGTCCTACTATATTTCCTGAGAGGAAGACACTGAACCATTGACATGATTCCCCCTCAGGACAGGAGGGAGTATTCAAAGCAGCAAGAGGAACTGCCCCTCTACCTTCACACTGCTCAAACCCTACACACCAACCAGAGCACTCAGTTCTGCCACCTCTGGTCTCTCGGGCCTCCCAACCCTATGGGAAACCGTACCTCTTCAAAAAGCATCTTAAAGAATCCCACAGCACCTGACTCTTCCCTCTTACTAACTGGACTTACTATGACTGACGTGGTTCTCACCTAGTCACCGGAAGATGAACGCACTATCTGGAAGTTGCTCTGGATAAGAGTCTAAGATGTCAACTTTACCAGCTAGTTCCAGTCTGGAGGGCTATAGGAAAGATCCCCATCAAAGACACCAAGCAAACATCTCACATCTCAGAGGGAAAGTCAACCAAGGGATGGAGAACGCACACTCACAGAAAGTCCACCCACAGTGTTACTTACTTGTATGTCCAGGCACCTCCAGCAACAGTCTTCATGCAGGACCCACAGTGCCAGATACCAACAGCCCTCCTCTTCATCTTAGTCTGACGATTAAACACAAGTACTGTTAACCAACTGATGACCAACATCAGGTCTGTACTGATGACCAACATCAGGTCTGTACTGATGACCAACATCAGGTCTGTACTGTTATCAACACAACAGTAACAGTTCTGTAGGACCGTACCTTGCCACAGAAGGAGCAGGTGTACTTGGCATGCTGGCTGATCTCAATCTTCTTCACCATCTTCCTGAGAGACGCACCATAACGCGTGCCATACTTACCCACGATCCCCACCTTCTTGGTGCGCTTAGCCTGAGGAAGACAATAATTAAATACAGTTCTCCATACACAGCACTGCCTCAAGTTAGCAACCCTGAAATCTGAACAGAAGCTATGCTAAAACTTTCAGCCAACTCAACTAGCCAAGGCAATGACAATAACCCTCACTAAGCAACATCACAGAACCATTAAGTTACTTATAACCTCACTAGTAGACAAAAACCCAGTCACTCAACTAGCAGTCCCTTTGATTTGTTGCCAGATAAGGCAGAAGACTAACAGACAACCACACTGTTACAGACTCACTGTTAGGCATCAGTTAGCTGGGACTGGAAGCAGGCAACTACTGTATCTGCAGACATCTCTAAACTACTAGCCTGTAGACATCTCTAAACTAGCCTGTAGACATCTCTAAACTAGCCTGTAGACATCTCTAAACTAGCCTGTAGACATCTCTAAACTAGCCTGTAGATATCTCTAAACTAGCCTGTAGACATCTCTAAACTAGCCTGTAGATATCTCTAAACTAGCCTGTAGATATCTCTAAACTAGCCTGTAGATCTCTAAACTAGCCTGTAGATATCTCTAAACTAGCCTGTAGATCTCTAAACTAGCCTGTAGATATCTAGATATTTCCCCTCGGGGATCAACTAAATATTTATCTAAATATCTATCTATCTCCAGCCGCTTCGACACACAGGACAGACAGATACATACATGATCCATAGAGCGGCAGTTAGTACAGTAGTAAGTTAGTACAGGTAACTAACTAGTTAAACTAGTTATTGCCACGACATGGTTTGGGCTGCAGACAATATTACAACTCTGCTGTAGTTTAACAGTCAGTAAGAAACCTGACGCTAAGCAGAAAGCGGGCGGCCATTGCTACGACTACCAGCTATACGAACACTAAATATACATTTTGTTCACTAAAAATCTGTAATAACTTGTGGATCTAATGTAGAATTATATATACAGGCCATCAGATCAATTATTATACCATTATTCGCCCTGGGTTCGTTAGATTGGTGTGGATTAAGACAACAAGGTTTTGGTCTCACCATGTTAGCTGAGGAGCCGTTGGTCCAAAGAGGAGGAGCCGCGGTCCCACGCGCACTTCACCCTGTGGAATGTTGCATTGTGGGATGTCGGCGCTGTTCTGGGACTTTGGAGCGCAGCTGGGAGGAAAATAAAAATGGAACATTTGTTCATATTTTGTTTTGTCATGAATATAGATCTAGTAAATATTGTTTGTTTGTTTTCCAATAATTAGACAAAAACAGTCACATACAGTTTCTTAAACCAAATGAAAATAAATGAATCAAATAACCAAACTGTACATTATACCCAGGATTGTAATGTTTGTAATGTCATAAAAGATTACACAATTTCACAACATATACCCAATACACACACATCTAAGTAAATAATTAATTAAGAATATATACATATATGGACGAGCGATGTCAGAGCGGCATGGACTAAGATACAGTAGAATAGTATAGAATACAGTATATACATATGAGATGAGTAATGCCAGATATATATACATTATTAAAGTGACTAAGATACAGTAGAATAGTATTGAATACAGTATATACATATGAGATGAGTAATGCCAGATATATATACATTATTAAAGTGACTAAGATACAGTAGAATAGTATAGAATACAGTATATACATATGAGATGAGTAATGTCAGATATATAAACATTATTAAAGTGACTAAGATACAGTAGAATAGTATAGAATACAGTATATACATATGAGATGAGTAATGTCAGATATATAAACATTATTCAAGTGACTAAGATACAGTGGAATAGTATTGAATACAGTATATACATATGAGATGAGTAATGTCAGATATATAAACATTATTCAAGTGACTAGTGTTCCATTATTAAAGTGGCCGGTGATTTCTAGTCTATGTCTTTAGGCAGCAGCCTCTAATGTGCGAGTGATGGCTGTTTAGCAGTCTGATGACCTTGAGATAGAAGCTGTTTTTCAGTCTCTCAGTCCCATCTTTGATGCACCTGTACTGACCTCGCCTTCTGGATGATAACAGGGTGAACAGGCATTGGCTCGGGTGGTTGATGTCCTTGATGATCTTTTTGGCCTTCCTGTGACATCGGGTGCTGTAGGTGTCCTGGAGGGCAGGTAGTTTGCCCCCGGTAATGCGTTGGGCAGACCGCACCACCCTCTGGAGAGCCTTGCGGTTGTGGGCGGTGCAGTTGCCATACTAGGTGGTGACACAGCCCGACAGGATGCTCTCAATTGTGCATTGTTAAAAGTTAGTGAGGGTTTTAGGTGCCAAGACAAATTTCTTTAGCCTCCTGAGGTTGAAGAGGCTCTGTTGCGCCTTCTTCACCACACTGTCTGTGTGGGTGGACCATTTCAGTTTGTCAGTGATGTGTACACCAAGGAACTTGAAGCTTTCCCCCTAGATAGGGGGGTGCACCCTCTGCTGTTGTATATATATATATATATATATATATATATATATATATATATATATATATACAGTGGGGAGAACAAGTATTTGATACACTGCCGATTTTGCAGGTTTTCCCACTTACAAAGCATGTAGAAGTCTGTAATTTTTATCATAGGTACTCTTCAACTGTGAGTGACGGAATCTAAAACAAAAATCCAGAAAATCACATTGTATGATTTTTAAGTAATTCATTTTCATTTTATTGCATGACATAAGTATTTGATACATCAGAAAAGCAGAACTTAATATTTGGTACAGAAACCTTTGTTTGCAATTACAGAGATCATACGTTTCCTGTAGTTCTTGACCAGGTTTGCACACACTGCAGCAGGGATTTTGGCCCACTCCTCCATACAGAACTTCTCCAGATCCTTCAGGTTTCAGGGCTGTCGCTGGGCAATACGGACTTTCAGCTCCCTCCAAAGATTTCCTATTGGGTTCAGGTCTGGAGACTGGCTAGGCCACTCCAGGACCTTGAGATGCTTCTTACGGAGCCACTCCTTAGTTGCCCTGGCTGTGTGTTTCATGCTGGAAGACCCAGCCACGACCCATCTTCAATGCTCTTGCTGAGGGAAGGAGGTTGTTGGCCAAGATCTTGCGATACATGGCCCCATCCATCCTCCCCTCAATATGGTGCAGTCGTCCTGTCCCCTTTGCAGAAAAGCATCCCCAAAGAATGATGTTTCCACCTCCAAGCTTCACGGTTGGGATGGTGTTCTTGGGGTTGTACTCATCCTTCTTCTTCCTCCAAACACGGCAAGTGGAGTTTAGACCAAAAAGCTCTATTTTTGTCTCATCAGACCACATCACCTTCTCCCATTCCTCCTCTGGATCATCCAGATGGTCATTGGCAAACTTCAGACGGGCCTGGACATGCGCTGGCTTGAGCAGGGGGACCTTGCGTGCGCTGCAGGATTTTAATCCATGACGGCATAGTGTGTTACTAATGGTTTTCTTTGAGACTGTGGTCCCAGATCTCTTCAGGTCATTGACCAGGTCCTGCCGTGTAGTTCTGGGCTGATCCCTCACTTTCCTCATGATCATTGATGCCCCACGAGGTGAGATCTTGCATGGTGCCCCAGACCGAGGGAGATTGACCGTCATCTTGAACTTCTTCCATTTTCTAATAATTGCGCCAACAGTTGTTGCCTTCTCACCAAGCTGCTTGCCTATTGTCCTGTAGCCCATCCCAGCCTTGTGCAGGTCTACAATTTTATCCCTGATGTCCTTACACAGCTCTCTGGTCTTGGCCATTGTGGAGAGGTTGGAGTCTGTTTGATTGAGTGTGTGGACAGGTGTCTATTATACAGGTAACGAGTTCAAACAGCTGCAGTTAATACAGGTAATGAGTGGAGAACAGGAGGGCTTCTTAAAGAAAAACTAACAGGTCTGTGAGAGCCGGAATTCTTACTGGTTGGTAGGTGATCAAATACTTATGTCATGCAATAAAATGCAAATTAATTATTTAAAAATCATACAATGTGATTTTCTGGATTTTTGTTTTAGATTCCGTCTCTCACAGTTGAAGTGTACCTATGATAAAAATTACAGACCTCTACATGCTTTGTAAGTAGGAAAACCTGCAAAATCGGCAGTGTATCAAATACTTGTTCTCCCCACTGTATATGTATATATATATATATAGCGCCTTTGGAAAGTATTCAGAGCCCTTGACTTTTTCCAAATTTTGTCACATTTACATAAGTATTCAGACCCTTTACTCAGTACTTTGTTGAAGCACCTTTGACAGAGATTACAGCCTCGAGTCTTCTTGGGTATGACTCTACAAGCTTGGCACACCTGTATTTGGAGAGTTTCTCCCATTCTTCTCTGTAGATCCTCTCGATGCGGAGCGTCGCTGCACAGATATTTTCAGGTCTCTCCAGAGATGTTTGATTGTGTTCAAGTCCATGCTCTGGCTGGGCCACTCAAGGACATTCAGAGACTTGTCCCAAAGTCACTTCCCAAAGCCGTTGTCTTGGCTGTGTACTTAGGGTCGTTGTCCTGTTAGAAGGTGAACCATTGCCCCAGTCTCAGGTCCTGAGTGCTCCAAGGTTTTCATCAAGGATTTATCTGTACTTTACTCGGTTAATCTTTGCCACGATCCTGACTAGTCTCCCAGTCCCTGCCGCTGAAAAACATCCCCACAGCATGATTCTGCCACCACCATGCTTCACCGTAGGGATGGTGCAAGGTTTCTTGAAGATTGACGCTTGGCATTCAGGCTAAGGAGTTGAATCTTGGTTTCATCAGACCAGAGAATCTTGTTTCTCATGGTCTGAGAGACTTTAGGTGCTTATGGCAAACTCCAAGGAGTGGCTTCCATCTGGCCACTCTACCATAAAGGCCTGATTGGTGGAGTGCTGCAGAGATGGCTGTCCTTCTGGAAGGTTCTCCCATCTCCACAGAGGAACTATAGAGCTCTGTCAGAGTGACCATCAGTTTCTTGGTCACCTCCCTGACCAAGGCCCTTCTCCCCCGATTGCTCAGTTTGGCCAGGCGGCCAGCTCTAAGAAGGGTCTAGGTGATTCCAAACATCTTCCATTTAAGAATGATGGAGGACACTGTGTTCTTGGGGAACTTCCGTAGATCTGTGCCTCGACACAATCCTGTCTCTGAGTTCTACGGACAATTCCTTCGGCCTCATGGCTTGGTTTTTGCTCTGACGTGCACTGTCAACTGTGGGACCTTATATAGACAGGTGTGTGCCTTTCCAAATCATGTCCAATCAGTTGAATTTACCACATGTGAACTCCAATCAAGTTGTAGAAATGGGAACAGGATGCTGGATGCACCTGAGCTCAAAGTCTCCTAGCAAAGGGTCTGAATACTTCTGTAAATAAGGCACTTCTGTTTTTTTTATTTTATACATGTGTCATTCTGGGGTAATGTGTCATTCTGGGGTAATGTGTCATTCTGGGGTAATGTGTGTAGATTAATGAGGGGAAATGAATGAATCCATTTTAAAATAAATCTGTAACTTAACAAAATGTGAATAAAGTCAAGGGGTCTGAATACTTTCCGAAGGCACTTTATATGTGTATATTTTTACATTTGGACTTAATCACTGTAGGGCTGCCAACTTTGAAGAAAGCTTGGAGCGAGATTTGCTATGTGAATTGTATTGCCCCCTAGCACAACCCCTAGGTGGGGTAAAATATTTTGTTTTAAAGTCAGTGGATGAAAACATTATTTTTTTAAACACAGGTCAGGTGTATTCAGGATGTTTTCAACATTAAATGAACACTCAAAATTAGACGACTTTGTTACTTTGCGATTGTAAAATTTAAAGTATGCTAATGTTTTTTTGAACATATTTTTTAGGTGGTTTGATACACTATTCAGACAGTAATGAAATGAGACAGGGAGACAGGCTAATGCTGGAAACAGTGGGAAGGTTGGAAGCAGGGATTGATCTCTGTTTTCTCAGGTGGAAAGTTGTATACGACACAAGGCTCAGCACAGGAAATATTAATGGTTGATGGCAGTGGGTCCATAGACTGTATTAGTATTTATTATGGATCCCCATTAGTTCCTGCCAAGGCAGCAGCTACTCTTCCTGGGGTTTATTATGGATCCCCATTAGTTCCTGCCAAGGCAGCAGCTACTCTTCCTGGGGTTTATTATGGAGCCTGCCCTGTTCTGAGACAATTCTAATTTTCCTAAGGCAGGGCAAGGCAAGGCAAGGCAAGGCAAGGCAAGGCAAGGCAAGGCAGGGCCGGACAGGGCAGGGCAAGGCAAGGCATGGCATGGCATGGCATGGTATGGTATGGTAAGGTAAGGTAAGGTAAGGTAAATTCAATGCAGAATGTTCTCTCTTTCCATTCAGCATCACTCTAATCATTTCTTTAAAACATGCATCCAATCCCCTCGATCCTTTACATAACTAGACCAATCATATGCTTCAATGTGCCATGGTTCACGGTGCTGTGGCTGGACAGGACAATGATAGAGGTTCAGCTAATGATGTTGAACTGCAGTTGAAAAGTTAACGCGCTCACTGGACTAATTAGAAAAATAAAAGCAGTACTTTTCAGTGTGGGAGATATAAGAGGGGTGCTGTGAGAGTGTGAGAAGAGGGTCAAATCGTGTCTCACGGCCAGTGAGTGTGACATTAAATGAGTCTATGTAAGTGTGCTCAGTCATACTGGAGAAATAGTCAATAGAATGGAGTGTGTGTGTGTGTGTGTGTCTACAGGAGACATTATCATCATGTCACAAAAGCAAGCAAATTAGCTCCAGGTGGAGAAAGTTGCGTTCTCTGTATGGTTCTCTGTATGGTTCTCTGTATGGTTCTCTGCATGGGGCTTTCAAGTGGCGCTGTGGTCTAAGGCACTGCATCTCAGTGCTAGAGGCGTCACTACAGACACCCTGGTTCGATTCCAGGCTGTATCACAACTGCCCTGATTGGGAGTCCCAGAGGGCGGAGCACAATTGGCCCAGTGTCGTCCGAGTTTGGCCGGTGTAGGCCGTCATTGTAAATAAGAATTTGTTCTTAACTGACTTGCCTAGTTAAATGTATGGTTCTCTGTATTTTCAAATCAGTCATCTTAATGTAGTTGACAGTGAGGAACCGGCAAAATAAACCTTGCAACAACATGAACCATTGTAAATGTCGAAGTGCTATTTCATGGTGTATTCTCAGAATGATCCAGCAGAAGGCGCTAGTAAGTCACTACCTCCATTACCTGCCTATGTGAGGTTAGTGTGCCATGTCCAAAACTTTTTGTTGGCAATAAACATCGAGCAGTGATATGATACAGTATGATATGATACAGTATTATATGATACAGTATGATATTATACAGTATGATATGATAGCCCTTGATATGATAGACCATGATATGATAGCCCATGATATGGTAGACCATGATATGGTAGCCCATGATATGATAGCCCATGATATGTTAGACCATAATATTATAGCCCATGATATGATAGACCATGATATGATAGCCCATGATATGATAGACCATAATATGATAGCCCATGATATGATAGACCATGATATGGTAGACCATGATATGGTAGCCCATGATATGATAGACCGTAATATGATAGCCCATGATATGATAGACCATGATATGGTAGACCATGATATGGTAGCCCATGATATGATAGCCCATGATATGTTAGACCATAATATGATAGCCCATGATATGATAGACCATGATATGATAGCCCATGATATGATAGACCATAATATGATAGCCCATGATATGGTAGCCCATGATATGATAGACCATAATATGATAGCCCATGAAATGATAGACCATGATATGATAGCCCATGATATGATAGCCCATGATATGATAGCCCATGATATGATAGCCCATGATATGGTAGCCCATGATATGATAGACCATAATATGATAGCCCATGATATGATAGACCATAATATGATAGCCCATGATATGATAGACCATGATATGGTAGCCCATGATATGATAGACCATAATATGATAGCCCATGATATGATAGACCATGATATGGTAGCCCATGATATGATAGACCATGATATGGTAGCCCATGATATGATAGACCATGATATGGTAGCCCATGCCTGTTCACTCATCATAGATGAAGGATATCACAGTCAAACAATAATATTGTCTTTGAAACAGAGGTTGTTATTTTCTGTGTATAACATTTGCTATTAGCAAGCAATCGGGCAACTAGTCCAAACCTGGTAGCTTACTGTACCCACGTGACCTGTAACGCCACACCCTTACTGTACCCACGTGACCTGTAACGCCACACCCTTACTGTACCCACGTGACCTGTAACGTCACACCCTTACTGTACCCACGTGACCTGTAACGCCGCACCCTTACTGTACCCACGTGACCTGTAACGCCACACCCTTACTGTACCCACATGACCTGTCACGCCACACCCTTACTGTACCCACGTAACCATACGTACCATACCCCTGGTGGACTGTATTATAGATAGATAGATAGATAGATAGATAGATAGATAGATAGATAGATAGATAGATAGATAGATAGATAGATAGATAGATAGATAGATAGATAGATAGATAGATAGATAGATAGATAGATAGATAGATAGATAGATAGATAGATAGATAGATAGATAGATAGATAGATAGATAGATACTTTATTGATCCCCCGGGGGGGAAATTTCATTATCTCCCAAGGGAATTCTCCTCCGTCATTTGTCAATAATTGCCACGGCCGTTTATATCCCTCTTCAAGCCGATATCACAACGGCCACAAAGAACTTCACTGGACTTTATGCAAACTGGAAACCACATATCCTGAGGCTGCATTTATTGTTG
Source organism: Thymallus thymallus (assembly GCA_023634145.1). Taxonomy (NCBI): domain Eukaryota; kingdom Metazoa; phylum Chordata; class Actinopteri; order Salmoniformes; family Salmonidae; genus Thymallus; species Thymallus thymallus. Next base: position 698,810 of record CM042383.1, read on the forward strand.
CTGGTTATTTTAACAAAGCAAATTTGAGGACTAGGCTGCCGAAATTCTATCAACATATCGACTCTGGTACTGGCACGGCTAAAACTCTCGACCATTGCTATTAAAACTTCTGGAATGGTTACAAAGCCCTCCCCCTCCCCCTACCCCGCCCCCCTTTCGGCAAATCCGACCACGACTCCATCTTGCTCCCTGCTATAGGCAGAAACTCAAACAGGAAGTACCCGTAATAAGGACTATCCAATGCTGGTCTGACCAATCGGAATCCACTCTCCAGGATTGTTTTGATCACGTGGACTGGGATATGATCCGGGTAGCTTCTGAAAATAATCTAGATTTATACACGGACAACACAGTGCCACCGACGCGGCCCGAAACCAAGGACTGTGGGCTCTCCTTCTCCGTGGCCGACGTGAGTAAAACATTTAAATGTGTTAACCCCCTGGTGGAGTGTGATACCATACCCCTGGTGGAGTGTGATATGATACCCCTGGTGGAGTGTGATACCATACCCCTGGTGGAGTGTGATATGATACCCCTGGTGGAGTGTGATATGATACCCCTGGTGGAGTGTGATACCATACCCCTGGTGGAGTGTGATACCATACCCCTGGTGGAGTGTGATACCATACCCCTGGTGGAGTGTGATATGATACCCCTGGTGGAGTGTGATACCATACCCCTGGTGGAGTGTGATACCATACCCCTGGTGGAGTGTGATACCATACCCCTGGTGGAGTGTGATACCATACCCCTGGTGGAGTGTGATACCATACCCCTGGTGGAGTGTGATATGATACCCCTGGTGGAGTGTGATACCATACCCCTGGTGGAGTGTGATATGATACCCCTGGTGGAGTGTGATACCATACCCCTGGTGGAGTGTGATATGATACCCCTGGTGGAGTGTGATATGATACCCCTGGTGGAGTGTGATACCATACCCCTGGTGGAGTGTGATATGATACCCCTGGTGGAGTGTGATACCATACCCCTGGTGGAGTGTGATACCATACCCCTGGTGGAGTGTGATATGATACCCCTGGTGGAGTGTGATACCATACCCCTGGTGGAGTGTGATACCATACCCCTGGTGGAGTGTGATATGATACCCCTGGTGGAGTGTGATACCATACCCCTGGTGGAGTGTGATACCATACCCCTGGTGGAGTGTGATACCATACCCCTGGTGGAGTGTGATACGATACCCCTGGTGGAGTGTGATACCATACCCCTGGTGGAGTGTGATACCATACCCCTGGTGGAGTGTGATACCATACCCCTGGTGGAGTGTGATACCATACCCCTGGTGGAGTGTGATACCATACCCCTGGTGGAGTGTGATACCATACCCCTGGTGGAGTGTGATACCATACCCCTGGTGGAGTGTGATACCATACCCCTGGTGGAGTGTGATACCATACCCCTGGTGGAGTGTGATACCATACCCCTGAGTATTTTAATCACCACAAACTACATTTTAAACCAGCCTTGGCTTAGTCACTCATTTAAATTTGCTGCACACTATTGGAATGTTGTACAGAACAAACATTATCAAACCAAAAATAAGCCATAATGAATACATTCCATATTTAAATGCATCTCATCTAGTTGAAGTGCTGCAATGTGAAAGCAACTCTGTGTGCAAGTCCTCGCAGGTCATTGCCTGCCTCAGCCATGGGCACATCTGCTTCATCCTGATCTTCCATTGGAGGACAGCAATGCTGCTTCAGGTAGTTGTGCAGTACAGCTGTAGCAATGATCACCTTGCAGCATCTTCTTGGCTTGAAACAAAGTGTGTTGCGTAAACACTGAAATCGATTTTTCCATAGTCCAAACATACGCTCGACCATCCCTCTAGTGCAGATATGAGCTCTGTTGTATCTTTTCTGCTCAGCTGTTGTGGGATTTATGTATGGAGTGAATAAAACGTTACTGTGACCATATCCACTGTCACCAAGTAGTAGTCCACTATGTGTCCTCTCTGAAACAGAGCACACAATGAAGAGTTGAGAAAAACCCTTGAATCGTGAGTTGCAACTTTCCAATGGGAAACAATGTTTGAAAACTCTAAATTGGGAGTGCTTCCACCCTGAACATTGATGGAAACCAGTTCTTACGGTTCCTGTTCTCCTCAGCATCAGGAGTTGATGGACACTTGATGGGAACATGACATCCATCTACACAGCCAGTCACTCCGGTGGGAAGTGCCCATAATCATAGAATTGCACTTTATAGTTGGCTTGGCCAGCAGGATCAGGAGTGACTGGCTGTTCAACTATTCTACACACAGTTGCTTCACTGGCTCCACACAAATCACCAGTTTCATGATGAAAGATTCCAGATGCCAAAAAACTCAAAGTGATCAGAACTTGGAGAGAATTGGGTAAAGGCCTCTTTGAGACAGAGAGGAAAGTCTAGGCTCAAGCAAATATATTATCTCCAATGCATTTTCCTTGTAGACAGAAAGCGGTCTGGAAAAGCTATTTCATCAAAGTAATGTAATGGATTACTCCTGTCAACAAGTCCTGGTCTGGCTGGCCTCTGCAGTGCATGTTGGTCTTCATGCAGATATTCCAAAGAGTCCATGCTCCCTCACTAACAGTACTGAGCAGAAGTTAAACCTGCCTTTTTTAAGGATTCATTTAAGATTAAATTTAGTTCCAGATTAGCTCTAATCCTCCCTTTTACAGTCATTTTTGTTTAATCCAGAACAGGCTATAATCTACGATTATTTTAAAATAAATCTGTGCAAATCACTTTGAGTTAAGACAGCTCAAACAGGCATTTTAGTCTGGGAGCAGTTTTAAGCCTTGTCTGTGAAACCGGCCCCATCATTACTATTTCTCTCTATTTAATAAAGGTTCTGTAGTCCAGTTTTCCGACGCTCGCGACCCCTCCCTCTGGATGAGGTTCGCAACCCAGAACCACAGATAGAACAATGAGTCAGACATTTCACCAGATATATAAATGTGAAGCATCCGCTTCACGTTTGCACTCACTACCAAATATGGTGATGAGAGGAACCCCAGTGGCCGGCAGTAGGAGAAGATGGAGCCAGATGGATTTCTGCCAACATTCTGCTAATTTCCTCATTGAATAATAATTGTATCTTTTCCCAAAACTAGAAAAGTGTTATGAACAGAGTGGACTTTGTTTTGTAGACTTTACCCTTTGCCAAAGTTTCAAAACATTGCATTGTTTATAAGTAGTGCAAGTGCGAATTTAGTTATTGCATACGCACAGAGTAGGCGTTCCCTAGAACGCGCCAATAGGATCTTGTGCTTGGCTCTGCCCACCTCCTTGCCTGTTCTTCCCACTATGACTCATTTGTTCCCATTGTAAACGACTGGGTGTGTATGGGATCAATATCATGCCAAATGTATTCACAAATCACCTTCCACAAATGTAAATCACCTTCCAGTTTTTTTCTTCTTCTATAACTACAAATAGCTTTCTAAGTGTGAGTATGTTTTGCGCATATGTGCAAATCTTTATGGCAGTCATTTTACTTAAGGCCCTTTGAAATGACCTGTATATCTGAAGTTATAAAAAAATTCTAATGCAATATATCGATTTACAAATACAAAAGGTGTTTGTTTGTGGATAGTGAATAGCATTTGTGGAAAGTGATATATATTTGTGAATACATGCGGCATGATATTGATCACATAGGTGTGGTCTATCTTCGTTTACTATACTATAACCCACCACCCAGCAGACTGTCGACCAATTGCGTTCAGGTTGTCATGCTGCGTCACGCAGTTGCTAAGCCAATCGTCACGCAATCCCTTCTCAGGGTATGATGCCGCGTTGACGTGCTAGGCAGAACTAGGAAACTTTTTCTGACTTGCTAACTGGTTAAACGCGGCACGTCTATAACTAGTCAGACTTTCCGAGTTTCCTAGTTCCGACTAGCACTTGAACGCGTCATTAGTCGAGAACCTGCCTATTTTTCTCTTAATGTCACGATTCCAAAGCTATACGATATTACAGAGAACAAGTTCATTATATTACATCTCGGAAAATATTTGTAATGTTGTACTTCTTGTTGACGGAATTCATTCTAATGTTGGGTCCCATTACCTCCTTTAAGGAGAGCTCGCCTTGTCCCAAAATCCAGAATCCCCCAGAATGCCCCGCGCGGTCCACTGAACTGACGACTTATGGCCGAGTTCAATGGAGTTTCCCATCTCCTCAACACTATCTCTGTTATAACTGACAAATAACTGACACCTATCAGTGTGTATGGAAATGGTTAAGTGGTTGGTAACGGCGGGTAACTAGAGACGCCAAGGGAGCGCGCCCGCCCGCCCGCATGCGCGTTCAGGGTAAATAAACATAGGCGTTGCTGGTCATGCAGGTGTGCTAGGCTAGCTATGTAGCTATACATGATTTGATGGGAGCTGCATTGCCACGATACTTTAGTTTTGATCGATAATTGGATAATTAGAGACTAGTATAATCACCCACAACACGTCTGTAGTATGAAGCTAACACGGAAGTTGGTCCTGGCCAAAGCCAAGGCCTCAGATCTGGACAGTGTCAAGAAACTCAACTGCTGGTAGGTGGGAGGCTAGATGGGTTAGCTAACTAGCCGATATGCAACTGTTGGATGCTAGCTAGATGACAGTCCTGATTTCTCTAATGTGTCCAAAATGTTTTGTCTTTCTCTTTCAGGGGCTGCAACTTGACAGACGTGAGTATGATTGTGTATTCTCAATTTCTTGTTTTGAGCTGTTCTGGGTTGACGTAATCTAATTTAAAATCCCATGTTTAAGTGGTTAGCTAGCTTACTAGTTAGCTTTGTCAACTCTAAAGTTCTCACCCCTCTCCTCTCATTCTCCCCCCCTCTCCTCTCATTCTCCCCCCCTCTCCTCTCATTCTCCCCCCCTCCTCTCATTCTCCCCCCCCTCCTCTCATTCTCCCCCCCCTCTCCTCTCATTCTCCCCCCCCTCCTCTCATTCTCCCCCCCCTCCTCTCATTCTCCCCCCCCTCCTCTCATTCTCCTTTCATTCTCCCCCCCTCTCCTCTCATTCCTCTCATTCTCCTCTCATTCCTCTCATTCCTCTCATTCTCCTCTCATTCTCCTCTCATTCTCCCCCCTCTCCTCTCATTCCTCTCATTCTCCTCTCATTCCTCTCATTCTCCTCTCATTCTCCCCCCCTCCTCTCATTCTCCCCCCTCTCCTCTCATTCTCCCTCCTCTCATTCTCCCCCCCCTCCTCTCATTCTCCCCTCCTCTCATTCTCCCCCCCTCTCCTCTCATTCTCCTCTCATTCCTCTCATTCTCCTCTCATTCCTCTCATTCTCCTCTCATTCCTCTCATTCTCCTCTCATTCTCCTCTCATTCCCCCCCCCCCTCCTCTCATTCTCCCCCCCCTCTCCTCTCATTCTCCCCTCTCGTCTACTTTCCTCCCCTTTTCCCTCCTCTCTCCTCCCTCCCTTCTCTCTCTCTAGATCTCCATCTTTACCCAAATACCCCACATCGAAGTCCTGACTCTCAGGTTGGCTGTCTATATATATACACACACACACACACACACATGTAATTGAAAATCTAATCAAACACTTCATGTTGTACAATATTTCCAAAGGCTGTGTAATTGTGTGAGAAAACAGAGTGATGGCCTCTATTAAAAAGAGGAGGATTCCATCAGCTTTCTATAGGCTAGACCTACTATATTTATTACTCAACTTTCCTAATATTAAGCAGATTGCTTCTCTTTACAACAGGAGTATAGAATACCTGGCTGGCATGAACTTGAACCATGGGAAAAGCGTCCTCCATTCGCTATTTAAGTGCATAGATGGCATGTATATAGCCTAGCCCATAGGCCTATATGTTTTAATAAGGTTTGTATCACAACTAAAGTGTCCAAATAACTTATTTTATTTAAACTTTATTTAGCTAGGCAAGTCAGTTAAGAACAAATTCTTATTTACAATGGCAGCCTACCAAAAGACAAAAATACCTATTGTGGGGATGGGGATAAAAACAAAAAAACATAAATATAGGACCAAACACACATCACGACAAGAGAGACAAAACAACACTACATAAAGAGATACCTAAGACAACAACATAGCAAGGCAGCAACACATGACAACACAACATGGTAGCTACGTAACATAACCACATGGCAGCAACACTACATGGTAGCAACACAACATGGTACAAACATTATTGAACACAGACAACAGCACAAAGGGCAAGAAGGTAGAGATGACAATACATCACACAAAGCAGCCTCAACTGTCAGTAAGAGTGTCCATGATGGAGTCATGATGAATGGCAGCATTAAATACATAATTGAGAATGGTGTTTTCCTGCTAATTGAACATTTGCGCTTATAGCCTACTGCCATGTGCGCATTTCTGTGCTTATAATTTAATGAAATGGCCTAATAGTTTAACAACATTTAAAGCTAAACGTTCTGATTTGTTGCGTCAGGCTCATTACTTAAAACAGTTTTTTAGATGCTAATGGTTTTATTAATTTGGGATCTATCGCATCCCACAACTGTCCCAGACTATGTTTGTAATATTTATTTCTCACACAGAATAGGTCCACATTTGTACTATGGGGGATAGTAGATTGACGTAGGCTAGTGCTTTTGCTGTTTTGTTAGGCCGACTACGCTTGTTGACTGACGAAAAGTAAATGTGGACAGTTCTTCCAATATCTTCAATATGCGCCTCGGAATTGGATAAGGGCACGTGTAGTTGCATTCCTGATATGTTTGTTTTCACTTGTAGCCTGTGAGAAAGACCTGATCACGTGACTGAGAGCCATGTGAGTGAGAGGTGCTTCGGCATGCAGCCGGGAGAAGGGAATTATAATGATTATATTCAGCCCAAGGGCACAACGGCCATGGGCCGCAAAAGGCAGACTTTTTTAAAGGTTGCATTACGGCCACACATAGGGGATGCCACCGGGAAATTCAAGGCATTATCAAGTGCTTGTGAAATCGTTAATGAGAGACTGATGAAGTGTGTACAGCCAAAAAACTAAGCAGAGCTCCTGCCTTTTCTTGCAACTTTTTCAAATCATCATTAATCGCATCATGCAGCCTTAGAAGCCCAACGTTTATCACAACTAAAGCTACATAAATAGCTAAAGTATTAGGAATACCTGTTTCTTTGTTAACTACTCAACACAGAATAGCCTCATGTTAACACTCCCTCAAATAGTTTGGAGAAAATATCCTTTCTATTTATTCAGCTTTGTTGAAATTTATTCTTCATACTATAAAATAATGCATCGTAATTCAAAGCAAATCTTGTCTTCTAAATGAACTAGTGTTTCCCACAGTCGTATGGTACAGTCAGATCAGGACCTAACATCAGGACAGCTCAGAGTATGTATCCCACAGTCGTATGGTACAGTCAGATCAGGACCTAACATCAGGACAGCTCAGAGTATGTATCCCACAGTCGTATGGTACAGTCAGATCAGGACCTAACATCAGGACAACTCAGAGTATGTATCCCACAGTCGTATGGTACAGTCAGATCAGGACCTAACATCAGGACAGCTCAGAGTATGTATCCCACAGTCGTATGGTACAGTCAGATCAGGACCTAACATCAGGACAACTCAGAGTATGTATCCCACAGTCGTATGGTACAGTCAGATCAGGACCTAACATCAGGACAACTCAGAGTATGTATCCCACAGTCGTATGGTACAGTCAGATCAGGACCTAACATCAGGACAACTCAGAGTATGTATCCCACAGTCGTATGGTATAGTCAGATCAGGACCTAACATCAGGACAACTCAGAATGTCATGACCGCCACACACACACACACACACAGCCCTACCACACACACACACACACACACACACAGCCCTACCACACACACACACACACAGCCCTACCACACACACACACACACACACACAGCCCTACCACACACACACACACACACAGCCCTACCACACACACACACACACAGCCCTACCACACACACACACACACAGCCCTACCACACACACACACACACACAGCCCTACCACACACACACACACACACACAGCCCTACCACACACACACACAGCCCTACCACACACACACACACACACACACAGCCCTACCACACACACACACACAGCCCTACCACACACACACACAGCCCTACCACACACACACACAGCCCTACCACACACACACACACAGCCCTACCACACACACACACACAGCCCTACCACACACACACACACACACACACAGCCCTACCACACACACACACACACACACACAGCCCTACCACACACACACACACACACACACAGCCCTACCACACACACACACACACACACACACACACACACACACAGCCCTACCACACACACACACACACACACACACACACACAGCCCTACCACACACACACACACACACACACACACACAGCCCTACCACACACACACACACACACAGCCCTACCACACACACACACACACAGCCCTACCACACACACACACACAGAGCCCTACCACACACACACACACACACAGCCCTACCACCCACACACACACACACACAGCCCTACCACACACACAGCCCTACCACACACACACACACACACACACAGCCCTACCACAAACACACACACACACACACACACACAGCCCTACCACAAACACACACACACACACACAGCCCTACCACAGACACACACACACAGCCCTACCACACACACACACACACAGCCCTACCACACACACACACACACACACACACACACAGCCCTACCACACACACACACACACACACACACACACAGCCCTACCACACACACACACACACACACACAGCCCTACCACACACACACACACAGCCCTACCACACACACACACACAGCCCTACCACACACACACACACAGCCCTACCACACACACACACACACACACACACAGCCCTACCACACACACACACACACACACACAGCCAGCCCTACCACACACACACACACAGCCCTACCACACACACACACACAGCCCTACCACACACACACACACACACACACAGCCCTACCACACACACACACACACACACACACACACAGCCCTACCACACACACACACACACAGCCCTACCACACACACACACACACAGCCCTACCACACATACACACACACACAGCCCTACCACAAACACACACACACACACAGCCCTACCACACACACACACACACAGCCCTACCACACACACACACACACACACACACAGCCCTACCACACACACACACACAGCCCTACCACACACACACACACAGCCCTACCACACACACACACACACACACACACACACAGCCCTACCACACACACACACACACACACACACACAGCCCTACCACACACACACACACACAGCCCTACCACACACACACACACAGCCCTACCACACACACACACACACACAGCCCTACCACACACACACACACACAGCCCTACCACACATACACACACAGCCCTACCACACACACACACACACACACAGCCCTACCACACACACACACACACACACAGCCCTACCACACACACACACACACACACAGCCCTACCACACACACACACACACACACACACACACACACACACACACACAGCCCTACCACACACACACACACACACACAGCCCTACCACACACACACACACACACACAGCCCTACCACACACACACACACACACACACACACACACACACACACACAGCCCTACCACACACACACACACACACACACACACACACAGCCCTACCACACACACACACACACACACACACACACACAGCCCTACCACACACACACACAGCCCTACCACACACACACACACACACACACAGCCCTACCACACACACACACACAGCCCTACCACACACACACACACACACACAGCCCTACCACAAACACACACACACACACACAGCCCTACCACACACACACACACACACACACAGCCCTACCACAAACACACACACACACACACAGCCCTACCACACACACACACACACACAGCCCTACCACACACACACACACAGCCCTACCACACACACACACACACACACACACACACACACACAGCCCTACCACACACACACACACACACACAGCCCTACCACACACACACACACACACACAGCCCTACCACACACACACACACAGCCCTACCACACACACACACACACAGCCCTACCACACACACACACACAGCCCTACCACACACACACACAGCCCTACCACACACACACACACACACACACACACACAGCCCTACCCCACACACACACACACAGCCCTACCACACACACACACACACACACACACAGCCCTACCACACACACACACACACACACACACAGCCCTACCACACACACACACACACACACACACAGCCCTACCACACACACACACACACACACACACACAGCCCTACCACACACACACACACACACACACAGCCCTACCACACACACACACACACACACACACAGCCCTACCACACACACACACACACACACAGCCCTACCACACACACACACACACACACACACACAGCCCTACCACACACACACACACACACACACACAGCCCTACCACACACACACACACACACACACACACAGCCCTACCACACACACACACACACACACACAGCCCTACCACACACACACACACACACACAGCCCTACCACACACACACACACACACACACAGCCCTACCACACACACACACACACACACACAGCCCTACCACACACACACACACACACACACAGCCCTACCACACACACACACACACACACACACACAGCCCTACCACACACAGCCCTACCACACACACACACACACACACAGCCCTACCACACACACACACACACACACACAGCCCTACCACACACACACACACACACAGCCCTACCACACACACACACACACACACAGCCCTACCACACACACACACACACAGCCCTACCACACACACACACACAGCCCTACCACACACACACACACACACAGCCCTACCACACACACACACAGCCCTACCACACACACACACACACACACACAGCCCTACCACACACACACACACACACACACAGCCCTACCACACACACACACACACAGCCCTACCACACACACACACACACACAGCCCTACCACACACACACACACACACACACACACACAGCCCTACCCCACACACACACACACAGCCCTACCACACACACACACACACACACAGCCCTACCACACACACACACACACACACAGCCCTACCACACACACACACACACACACAGCCCTACCACACACACACACAGCCCTACCACACACACACACACACACACAGCCCTACCACACACACACACACACACACACAGCCCTACCACACACACACACACACACACACACAGCCCTACCACACACACACACACACACAGCCCTACCACACACACACACACACAGCCCTACCACACACACACACACAGACACACACAGCCCTACCACACACAGCCCTACCACACACACACACACACACAGCCCTACCACACACACACACACAGCCCTACCACACACACACACACACAGCCCTAACACACACACACACACACACACAGCCCTACCACACACACACACACACACAGCCCTACCACACACACACACACACAGCCCTACCACACACACACACACACAGCCCTACCACACACACACACACACAGCCCTACCACACACACACACACACAGCCCTACCACACACATAGCCCTACCACACACACACACACACAGCCCTACCACACACACACACACACACAGCCCTACCACACACACACACACAGCCCTACCACACACACACACACACACACACACACACACAGCCCTACCACACACACACACACACAGCCCTACCACACACACACACACACACACACACAGCCCTACCACACACACACACACACAGCCCTACCACACACACACACAGCCCTACCACACACACACACTTTGCGCTGTTTAAGAGGAGAGCTTGCAAGTTAGCATCTAGTTGTACTGTGTGTGTCTGAGTGCATATGACACACCCTGTATTAACCAGGTCCTCTCTCTCTCCAGTGTGAACTCCATCTTGTCCCTGTCATCTCTGTCGGGGTGTGTGTGTCTGAGTGAGTTGTACCTCAGACGGAACCTCATCCCTTCTCTCTCAGAGCTTTCCCATCTCCGCCCCCTCACACGCCTACGAGTGCTCTGGTTGGCTGAGAACCCCTGCTGCGGAACAGATGCCAGCCAATACCGTCTCAACGTGCTGCGATGCCTGCCACGCCTACACAAACTAGACAACCAGGGTCAGTGTGTGTCTTCAGTTGTGACATTGTGTTTTGGGGAAGTATGCTTCTACTATTACAGTTGAAGTCAGAAGTTTACATACACTTAGGTTGAAGTCATTAAAACTAATTTTTCAAACACTCCACAGATTTCATGTTAACAAACTATAGTTTTGGCAAGTCTGTTAGGACATCTACTTTGTGCAGGACACAAGTAATTCTTCCAACAATTGTTTACAGACAGATTATTTCACTTATAATTCACTATATCACAAATCCAGTGGGTCAGAAGTTTACATACACTAAGTTGACTGTGCCTTTAAACAGCTTGGAAAATTCCAGAAAATGATGTCATGGCTTTAGAAGATTCTGATAGGCTAATTGACATTTGAGTCAATTGGAGGTGTACCTGTGGATGTATTTCAAGGCCTACCTTCAAACTCTGTGCCTCCTTTCCTCGACATCATGGGAAAATCAAAAGAAATCAGCCAAGACCTCATAAAAAAAGTTGTAGACCTCCACAAGTCTGGTTCATCCTTGGGAGTAATTTCCAAACGCCTGAATGTACCACGTTCATCTGTACAAACAATAGTACGCAAGTATAAACACCATGGGACCACGTAGCCGTCATACCGCTCAGGATGGAGACGTGTTCTGTCTTCTAAAGATGAACGTACTTTGGTGCGAAAAGTGGAAATCAATCTCAGAACAACAGCAATGGACCTTGTGAAGATGCTGGAGGAAACAGATACAAAAGTATATCTATATCCACAGTAAAACGAGTCCTATATCCACAGTAAAACGAGTCCTATATCGATATAACCTGAAAGGCCGCTCAGCAAGGAAGAAGCCACTGCTCCAAAACCGCCATAAAAAAGCCAGACTACGGTTTGCAACTGCACATGGGGACAAAGATCGTACTTTTTGGAGAAATGTCCTCAGGTCTGATGAAACAAAAATAGAACTGTTTGGCCATAATGACCATCGTTATGTTTGGAAGAAAAAGGTGGAGGCTTGCAAGCCGAAGAACACCATCCCAACCGTGAAGCACGGGGGGTGGCAGCATCATGTTGTGGGGGTGCTTTGCTGCTGGAGGGACTGGTGCACTTCACAAAATAGATGGCATCATGAGGAAGGAAAATGATGTGGATATATTGAAGCAACATCTCAAGACATCAGTCAGAAAGTTAAAGCTTGGACACAAATGGGTCTTCCAAATGGACAATGACCCCAAGCATACTTCCAAAGGTGTGGCAAAATGTCTTAAAGACAACAAAGTCAAGGTATTGGAGTGACCATCACAAAGCCCTGACCTCAACCCTATAGAACATTTGTGGGCAGAACTGAAAAAGTGTGTGCAAGCAACAAACCTGACTCAGTTACACCAGTTCTGTCAGGAGGAATGGGCCAGAATTCACCCAACTTATTGTGGGAAGCTTGTGGAAGGCTACATGAAAAGTTAAACAATTTAAAGGCAATGCTACCAAATACTAATTGAGTGTATGTAAACTTCTGACCCACTGGGAATGTGATGAAAGAAATAAAAGCTGAAATAAATCATTCTCTCTACTATTCTGACATTTCACATTCTTAAAATAAAGTGGTGATCCTAACTGACCTAAGACAGGGAATTTTAGGATTAAATGTCAGGAATTGTGATTAAATGTATTTGGCTAAGGTGGATGTAAACTTCCCACTTTATATCCTCAAGCTTAACCAATAGGGATCTAATTTAAGTTTTGCCGTTGCAACTGTGTGTGTGTGTGTGTGTGTGTGTGTGTGTGTGTGTGTGTGTGTGTGTAGTAACGTTTGTGTGTGTGTGTCCAGTGGTGACCGAGGAGGAGCTTGCTCTCGCTCTAAAGGAGGGAGAGGAGATAACCACACCCCCTGCCGCCGCCCAGAATGAGTTCTTGACCTGCGGCCAGCCAGAGAACGTCAGCTCCACCAATGGACAGACAGAGTTGGAGTCAGAGAACGACCCCCTCAACTACAGTATGGAGGAGACCAAGTAAGACCCGCCCCTTATAACGTACACACAGACACCTCTAACCCTGTCTCCTAACAGACACCTCTAACCCTGTCTCCTAACAGACACCTCTAACCCTGTCTCCTAACAGACACCTCTAACCCTGTCTCCTAACAGACACCTCTAACCCTGTCTCCTAACAGACACCTCTAACCCTGTCTCCTAACAGACACCTCTAACCCTGTCTCCTAACAGACACCTCTAACCCTGTCTCCTAACAGACACCCCTAACCCTGTCTCCTAACAGACACACAGACACCTCTAACCCTGTCTCCTAACAGACACACAGACACCTCTAACCCTGTCTCCTAACAGACACACAGACACCTCTAACCCTGTCTCCTAACAGACACACAGACACCTCTAACCCTGTCTCCTCTACAGTAAGATCCGAGAGCAGTTGGGGATGAAGCCTATTCCTAGGGACAAGTTCCCCTCACCTCGACCTGCAACTAGGAAGGTAACACGTACGCCTCTACTCTCCAGACACTCCTCTACTATCCAGACACTCCTCTACTCTCCAGACACTCCTCTACTATCCAGACACTCCTCTACTATCCAGACACTCCTCTACTACACTCCTCTACTATCCAGACACTCCTCTACTACACTCCTCTACTATCCAGACACTCCTCTACTCTCCAGACACTCCTCTACTACACTCCTCTACTCTCCAGACACTCCTCTACTCTCCAGACACTCCTCTACTACACTCCTCTACTCTCCAGACACTCCTCTACTACACTCCTCTACTCTCCAGACACTCCTCTACTCTCCAGACACTCCTCTACTCTCCAGACACTCCTCTACTACACTCCTCTACTCTCCAGACACTCCTCTACTCTCCAGACACTCCTCTACTCTCCAGACACTCCTCTACTACACTCCTCTACTACACTCCTCTACTCTCCAGACACTCCTCTACTATCCAGACACTCCTCTACTATCTAGACACTCCTCTACTACACTCCTCTACTCTCCAGACACTCCTCTACTCTCCAGACACTCCTCTACTCTCCAGACACTCCTCTACTACACTCCTCTACGACACTCCTCTACTATCCAGACACTCCTCTACTCTCCAGACACTCCTCTACTATCTAGACACTCCTCTACTCTCCAGACACTCCTCTACTCTCCAGACACTCCTCTACTACACTCCTCTACTATCTAGACACTCCTCTACTATCCAGACACTCTACTCTCCAGACACTCCTCTACTCTCCAGACACTCCTCTACTATCTAGACTCTCCTCTACTATCCAGACACTCCTCTACTCTCCAGACACTCCTCTACTATCTAGACTCTCCTCTACTATCCAGACACTCCTCTACTCTCCAGACACTCCTCTACTACACTCCTCTACTATCCAGACACTCCTCTACTACACTCCTCTACTATCCAGACACTCCTCTACTATCCAGACACTCCTCTACTATCCAGACACTCCTCTACTATCCAGACACTCCTCTACTATCCAGACACTCCTCTACTATCCAGACACTCCTCTACTATCTAGACACTCCTCTACTATCCAGACACTCCTCTACTACACTCCTCTACTCTCCAGACACTCCTCTACTCTCCAGACACTCCTCTACTCTCCAGACACTCCTCTGATGGTGATAATGTGTGTTTCCAGTCCCACACTCTGGAGGCAGTGCTGATGCTGTTGAAAGACCTGGAGGAGGAGGAGCTACGAATCGTTCACACGGCAACCCAGAACAGACAGCTCCGAATACACACATACCTCAAGCATACACACACACAACCCGAGCTTACACACACACTACAGGGAGAGACGACCACTGACACACACACACTGACAAACTCTAGAGAGAGAACGAGCGACATCGAGCACTGACACACACCCATTGACTTTCAACACTAACACACACACCCAACACTGAGGTAGACACACGAGTCATGTTTGTGCTCAGTGACCAGAGGGAGAGGTAAGGATCTAGGATCAGCTTCTCACCTAATCCTAACCTTGACCATTAGTGGGGGAAATGTAAAATGGACCCAGAACAGCGTCTAGGGACTTCACCCTACTCCGGGCTCACACACCCACCCAACCTTAGTACACCTGCTTCAGTATTGTTGGGACGGCCTTTTAGCCAAATCAAGGAGACGGAAGGGAGACGTTGGAGCTAATCACTGTTGATCTACTGTTGCTGTCTATTCTCTACCCGCATGCATTCTGTCTGCATTTTATTAATCAGAGTGAATTCATGTTTTTGCTAAGTGCTTTGTGTAAATAAAGCAAAACACTGAAATGCAAATGTTCTTGTTTTTTTTTACAAAATGTAAGAGTTGATATAAAATACAACAGTTTACAAACACTGAACAACAATATAAATACAACATGTAGAGTGTTGGTCCCATGTTTTATGAGCTGAAATAAAGATACCAGAAATGGTCCAAAACATGTGTTTACATCCCTGTTAGTGAGCATTTCACCTTTGCCAAGATAATCCATCCACCTGACAGGTGTGGCATATCAAGAAGCTGATTAAACAGCATGATCATTACACAGGTGCACCTTGTACTGGAGACAAAAGGCCACTTTATAATGTGCAGTTTCGTCACACAACACAATGCCACAGATGTCTCAAGTTTTGAGGGAGCGTTAAGTTGGCAGGCTGACTGCAGGAATGTCCACCAGAGCTGCTGACTGCAGGAATGTCCACCAGTGCTGCTGACTGCAGGAATGTCCACCAGAGCTGCTGACTGCAGGAATGTCCACCAGAGCTGCTGACTGCAGGAATGTCCACCAGAGCTGCTGACTGCAGGAATGTCCACCAGAGCTGCTGACTGCAGGAATGTCCACCAGAGCTGTTGACTGCAGGAATGTCCACCAGAGCTGTTGACTGCAGGAATGTTGCCAGAGCCGTTGCCAGATAATTTAATGTTAATTTCTCTACCATAAGCCGCCTCCATCGTTTTAGAGAATTTGGCAGTACGTCCAACCGGCCTCACAACCGTAGACTACGTGCAACCACACCAACCCAGTCTGAGATCAGCCACCCGGACAGCTGATGAAACTGGGTTTGCACAACCAACACATTTCTGCACAAACTGTTAGAAACCGTCTGGGGGAAGCTCATCTGCTTGCTCGTCATCAAGTGCCTATAAAACTATGAAACAGAAAACAATGGTGTTGTAAACCGGTATAAGCGTATTTTTATAATGAAACGTCAGTAGGCTAAACATTACAAGCGCCAAGTGTGAAAATCATCCCAAAAGCAATAATGGCATAATGAGAGCCTAGTTTAGTAGGCTAAACACCCATTCTCCCCCATCTCTTCCCCTCCCTCATCAACTCATCCATTCTCCCCCATCTCTTCCCCTCCCTCATCAACTCATCCATTCTCCCCCATCTCTTCCCCTCCCTCATCAACTCATCCATTCTCCCCCATCTCTTCCCCTCCCTCATCAACTCATCCATTCTCCCCCATCTCATCAACTCACCCATTCTCCTCCATCTCATCAACTCACCCATTCTCCCCCATCTCATCAACTCACCCATTTTCCCCCATCTCTTCCCCTCCCTCAACTCATCCATTCTCCCCCATCTCTTCCCCTCCCTCATCAACTCATCCATTCTCCCCCATCTCATCAACTCATCCATTCTCCCCCATCTCTTCCCCTCCCTCATCAACTCATCCATTCTCCAGGCCCTAGTGTCAAGGAGAGAGAGAAGGATGGGAGAAGGCCCTAGTGTCGAGGAGGGAAGGATGGGAGCAGGCCCTCGTGTAGAGGAGAGAGAGAAGGATGGGAGAAGGCCCTAGTGTCGAGGAGGGAAGGATGGGAGCAGGCCCTCGTGTCGAGGAGAGGGAAGGATGGGAGCAGGCCCTAGTGTCGAGGAGAGGGAAGGATGGGAGCAGGCCCTAGTGTCGAGGAGAGAGAAGGATGGGAGCAGGCCCTAGTGTAGAGGAGAGAGAAGGATGGGAGCAGGCCCTAGTGTAGAGGAGAGAGAAGGATGGGAGCAGGCCCTAGTGTAGAGGAGAGAGAAGGATGGGAGCAGGCCCTAGTGTAGAGGAGAGAGAAGGATGGGAGCAGGCCCTAGTGTCGAGGAGAGGGAAGGATGGGAGCAGGCCCTAGTGTCGAGGAGAGGGAAGGATGGGAGCAGGCCCTAGTGTAGAGGAGAGGGAAGGATGGGAGCAGGCCCTAGTGTCGAGGAGAGAGAAGGATGGGAGCAGGCCCTAGTGTAGAGGAGAGGGAAGGATGGGAGCAGGCCCTAGTGTAGAGGAGAGAGAAGGATGGGAGCAGGCCCTAGTGTAGAGGAGAGGGAAGGATGGGAGCAGGCCCTAGTGTAGAGGAGAGGGAAGGATGGGAGCAGGCCCTAGTGTAGAGGAGAGGGAAGGATGGGAGCAGGCCCTAGTGTCGAGGAGAGAGAAGGATGGGAGCAGGCCCTAGTGTAGGGGAAACAGGGGAAACCTCCTAAAAGTATGATGTTGTGTGGGCGAGCAGTTTGCTGATGTCAAGGTTGTCAACCGAGTGCCCCATGGTGGCGGTGGGGATATGGTATGGGCAGGCATAAGTTACGGACACAATTTCATTTTATCAATGGCAATTTGAGTGCACAGACACTGTGAAGAGATCCTGAGGCCCATTGTCGTGCCATTCATCCACCGCCATCACCTAATTTTCAGCATGATAATGCACGGCCCCATGTCACAAGGATCTGTACTCAACTCCTGGAAGCTGAAAATGTCCCAGTTCTCCCATGGCCTGCATACTCACCAGACATGTCATCCAATGAGCATGTTTGGGATGCTCTGGATTGACGTGTACGACGGCGTGTTCCAGTTCCCCACAATATCCAGTGGGACAACATTCCACAGACCACAATCAACAGCCTGATCAACTCTATGTGAAGGAGATGTGTCGCGCTGCATGAGGCAAATGGTGGTCACTCCAGATACTGACTGGTTTTCTGATCCACGCCCCTACCTTTTTTTAAGGTATATGTGACCAACAGATGCATATCTGTATTCCCAGTTATGTGAAATCCATAGATTAGGGCCTAACGAATATATTTTAATTGACGGATTTCCTTATATGAACTGCAACTCAGTAAAATCTTTGAAATTGTTGCATGTTGCATTTATGTGTTACTATTTCTTTTGAGCAATTATTTTCTTACTTTTGAACTCTGCATTGTTGGGAAAGGGCTAGTAAATAAGCATTTCACGGTAAAGTCTACACCTGTTGTATTCGGCGCATGACTAATAGAATGTTATTTGGTTGTTGTGTGGATCAGCTCACCAAAGACCAACAGTGGTAGGAAGGATGTTCCAAGTTATATCTACCAGTAAATGCGAAGCCAAGAATGGGTTTGCAAATCATATAAAAAAAGTTCAAAGTCTTGGTTGAATATCTGTGATGCGCAATTCAGTCATCAATTCAGTCATCAATTCAGTCATCAATTCAGTCATCAATTCAGTCATCAATTCAGTCATCAATTCAGTCATCAATTCAGTCATCAATTCAGTCATCAATTCAGTCATCAATTCAGTCATCAATTCAGTCATCTGACATTTCCTCTAGGCTCTTTGTGCTTGAAAAGTAATTGACGTTATTGTAATCGATTTAGAAGTTCTACTGCTCCAATATGATTATTCCGTGATTTAATGTCTGATCAGTTTACATGAGAGATGTAGCCGCTTTGGTTTGCTTCCTGACATTTCAAATGAAGCATGTTGCGCTTGTTGCATGTGCAGCTATGAGCAAGAAAACATTGAATGTTGTCTTCAACCTAGTTTTTCATACAAAGCGACATTTTAAAACATGATACAATAAGCCCTCAATAACTCTTAAACATCTGAAATGGAAAGACTGATAGCTACCACATGGACATATTTCATTAGTGTTTGTGTCAGGAGCATACTGTCTATTTAGTCAGGCAATGTTCACATTATTCTGACATATTTTAGAATGTAAAAATAATTTGAAGCCTATTTAAAATATGTCAGATCTTGACCGGGGCTTTCATATGAATGTAAAGTCTATATCAATATTCAAAAAGCATCTCAGAATAGGAGTGCTGATCTAGGATCGGGACACCCTGTCCATTCATTATGATCTGGTCCTAGATCAGCACTCCTATTCTGAGGTTTAGGAATACGGGCCAGATCAGAAGAGGACACTGTCCCAGTTGTGTCTGGTAGTAGAGATTTAATCTCTGAACAGAAGAGATTAAATAAAATAACATTTATTCTTCAGTGTGAAACAAACAGGGAAGATCTGATACAGATAAGTAACTAACTTCAACAAAAACATGACAAGAGGCTGATCATTATTTACATTCAAAACTAAATTAAACTAGTTTGAGACACCACCGTACGATAGGAACTCCATTCCCTTCCCCTCTAATGTAAGAGATATGATGTTAACTCCCTCCAGCTGTGCTTGCACCAGTCTAATACTTCAAGGTCTTTAGTTGGGTTGAACGAGAATAGAGAGGCAGAACAGCGAAGTACGGCAATAAAGAACATATTTGGAATATGACAGTGATGTCATCAGTCATGTGTGTGTTTCCCTGACGACGCGGCTGCGGTTGGCGTGGAGCTGAGCCAGCAGGGTTCTGAAGCCGCCACTCCTCTTCCTGGGCTCCTCCTCCTGTGGGGGCGTGGCCTCCTCCTGTGGCAGGGTTTCCATGGTAATGGAGGAGGGTAACACCTGGAAGGTGAGGACCCTGCGTGTACGCTCCAGACCGCCGTCATCACTGGTCTCCTGCTGGTCACAACAGAGCTTTAACCCTAACCACTAGGGATGGGGGTTTGAAATCATTTCACTATCCGAATAGCATCATGAATTTGTTTATTATTATTTTTTTAACGTTTTTAAGGTCAGCACTGCTGCGCGAGGAAGAGGCTGGTGCTCTATTGCTGCTAGATAGAACTTTGTGGAATAACACAAATCTGGGCTACCTACCACCTCTCCAACAGGACTGCTGTGGGGACCACTGCAGTTGAGACTGTTGCTTTGGACGCATCTTCCCGGCCTCTGAAAACCTCCTCTGGACCTCTTCCTCCTCCTCTTCCTTCCTCTGCTCACAGCCTGCCTCTCATATCTTCTCAGGTTCCTACACACAAGGTGTTTGTTACTTCAGTGTGTGTGTGTGTGTGTGTGTGTGTGTGTGTGTGTGTGTGTGTGTTACCTCTGTAGGAAAATGTGTGGTCTGGAGCAGGCTGGCTGTTCTCCCCCGGTCTGCTCTCGGTCTCTGAGCCGGCCCAGATGGACCCACAGCCTCCTGACAAGAACAGTACTGTGGGTTACACACACACAAACACACACTATTATATTCCTCTCTCTTACCCTTTAACATTCTGTGGTCTTCTGGGTGTCCACTTCTTCATGAGAACCCATTGGTCACATGACAAGGAAGTGGGATCTGGTAGACCAATCAGAGAGAAGGGCTGTTAGAATCAGAGATCTGCACCTGCTCAGTAGGTTTGTTCTGCTAGTTTAGTAGGTTTGTTCACCGTTGTCTGTTAATGTGTCCAGCGGAGTGTGTCTTCTCCTCTTGGCTTCTCTGTGAAGTCTCTGACAGGTCAAACACAGACCAGTGGGAGGAGTTAGGGGAGTGGCCTGAACCATGAAGGATGGGCCAGAGGCAATGCTGTCTAATGAGCAGCAGGATTCAACGTCTGACTTTCCGACACTTTCTGTCTGCCCCGTCACCTTTCCACCAATCACAGCCTTTCCCTGGCTGACTGACAGCTCTAGCGGTGATGACCCACATTCTAAGACACTGTTGTTTCCATGGTAATGGTCAATCAGGTCATGATCCGTGGCCTCGTCTAAAATCACAATGCTGGAGTCAGCAGAGTCCCAGTCCGGCCCTGCCCCCTTACCCTTCCCTCGCCGCCCACTACTCCTCCTCCTCATCCCCGGCTGGGCAGCAGGATCACTGGGGGCCCAGGCTTTAGAGGCCTTGTTGGAGGCTGAGCGACTCAGTCTGGATGGACCCATGGAGATTTCCCACCTCACAAAATACTGCAGATTCACCTGCAAGGCAGGGAGATCATTACACACACATACCTTGCAGATTCACCTGCAACACAGAGAGATCATTACACACACATACCCTGCATTCACCTGCAAGGCAGGGAGATCACACCCCCTTGCTCTGGGCCAGAACAACAAGGTCTGAAGGAGAAGCAACTAGATAGCTAGTACTTATTTCAGACACCAGATGTGGTATATTACCTGTGATTACCAGGAAATGTTTATGAGCCCCTTTCAAACAGCCCCTTATTGACCACTTTCTTGCTTTTATACATCTCAGTGAGTAACTAGCAAATTTAACGTAATTAAGTATGTTAAAAAGCAGCTTTTCTGTGTTGGAATGGTGTAGGCATACGTACCCCAGCGTATACCTGCGAGTAGACCGCTGATTGGCTGGAAATCCTCCTCTATGAGGAAATAGCAAGCATTTAAAAAAACTGTCTGTTTGAGATCAAAGTTTTAGGTTGGGTTTTTAACAGTTTTTTTCTCCAATTTATGCCTTGGCCACAAATACGAGTATAGGAGGAGTCAACATTATTTGAGTATGAGTTGACAGAATTGTAACTTAAGGCTAGATTTTCACTGGACAGTTAGTTTAAACCATGGGGGCTGTTTGCATTTCAAAACATCTACCTGCAAAAAAAGCAGACAACCATTCACAGACCCAATCCCTGTACAGGGTCTGAAAATGCAGGAATCTTGACTAGGTCTTTAGGTGGCAACATCCCTTTCAGATATATGAAAAAGCAGCCATAAATTAGTGGGATTTTGGTATGTGTATGAAAGGGATATGGTTAAAGACAACAATTTATTTTTACTTTCCCTGTTGAAACGCCATATCCCTAGTATAAATACTGTAAAGTACGCACACTAAAGGGTCAAACAAATATGTTGAGTAAAATTGTGTTTTTTAGACATGTGCAAACTTCAAGGAGTAAGGCTTTCAAGGTGTTGAGGATCAATGAAGAGGAACTTGTGCTGTAATGACTTACCTGGACCACCTATTCAGATGTGCCTTTTGTTAACATATGGGCAGTGCTTGTTCAATTTGCACTCGTTCACATCTGTGAAAATCGAACCCTAAAACTTGTTTCAACCAGTCAAGTTAGGTTCCTATTTATTCCTCAGACACTCTAGAAAGTAACCAGCCTTTCCTTGACAATTCTGATTTAGGAATATCCAATAGAGCTTTTGGCGGGCTTGTGGAGTTGGCTGCTTGCGCGCGAGAAGGCAGAGTGATCGCTGACAGCGCGAGCTTTTGGCGGGCTTGTGGAGTTGGCTGCTTGCACGCGAGAAGGCAGAGTGATCGCTGACAGCGCGAGCTTTTGGCGGGCTTGTGGAGTTGGCTGCTTGCACGCGAGAAGGCAGAGTGATCGCTGACAGCGCGAGCTTTTGGCGGGCTTGTGGAGTTGGCTGCTTGCACGCGAGAAGGCAGAGTGATCGCTGACAGCGCGAGCTTTTGGCGGGCTTGTGGAGTTGGCTGCTTGCGCGCGAGAAGGCAGAGCGTCTA
The DNA here is from genome assembly GCA_023634145.1 of Thymallus thymallus. Taxonomy (NCBI): domain Eukaryota; kingdom Metazoa; phylum Chordata; class Actinopteri; order Salmoniformes; family Salmonidae; genus Thymallus; species Thymallus thymallus. The sequence goes on from CM042383.1 coordinate 722,690, forward strand.
GATCATGTTGGTTGATGAATTTGACAGTGAGAATTTGACAATGAATGTAAGAATGTAATAGGGAAATACGTTTCTCGACCAGTGACTGAATTAATGTTCCGAATTATTGATAATAGTTATTGAAATAGTAATCATGTATAATTTCAAAACATGAGCATAAAGAGAATCTATTAGTTCATGTGATGCCATTCACTTGAATATGAGAACTGATGCAACAATTTATGAAATGTTCACAACACTTTATTGGCTTCTGCTGTGTATTTTCCAAACATTAAAATGCACCAAATTGCCTCATTCTTGTGATGCCATTCACTTGAATAAGAGCATTTGTGCAACTTCTGACAGGCTTATAGTGTCTTAGACAGACCTATGTTATTGCTATCAGTGCAATGCTTAATTGTATTTTTCCCCAACAGGTGTAGGTTTACAACACAAGCATGCTACATCCATTTCCCAACCCCCCCATGTGATTTCTGAAATCCTCCCAACCATGACCATAATAAATATGCCTGTATATGTCTGGCTAAGAATGAACAAGGCGCCCTGACTATATGTTATATTGCAGATATGGTTGTAAAGCCCCATATCTAAGCTACTCGGGATGTGGTCGAACGTCAATTTTACTTTTTCATAAATCTTGACTCTTAAAAGAGCCTTTGCTTTGATGAGCAGTTCGTTTTCAGAAGTCTGCCTGCCTGCCATGTCAGAGGGGTCTGCCTGCCTGCCATGTCATCAGAAGAGTCTGCCTGCCTGCCATGTCATCAGAAGGGTCTGCCTGCCTGCCATGTCATCAGAAGAGTCTGCCTGCCTGCCATGTCATCAGAAGAGTCTGCCTGCCTGCCATGTCATCAGAAGAGTCTGCCTGCCTGCCATGTCATCAGAAGAGTCTGCCTGCCTGCCATGTCATCAGAAGAGTCTGCCTGCCTGCCATGTCATCAGAAGAGTCTGCCTGCCTGCCATGTCATCAGAAGAGTCTGCCTGCCTGCCATGTCATCAGAAGAGTCTGCCTGCCTGCCATGTAATCAGAAGAGTCTGCCTGCCTGCCATGTCATCAGAAGAGTCTGCCTGCCTGCCATGTCATCAGAAGAGTCTGCCTGCCTGCCATGTCATCAGAAGAGTCTGCCTGCCTGCCATGTCATCAGAAGAGTCTGCCTGCCTGCCATGTCATCAGAAGAGTCTGCCTGCCTGCCATGTCATCAGAAGAGTCTGCCTGCCTGCCATGTCATCAGAGGGGTCTGCCTGCCATGTCATCAGAGGGGTCTGCCTGCCATGTCATCAGAAGAGTCTGCCTGCCTGCCATGTCATCAGAGGGGTCTGCCATGTCATCAGAAGAGTCTGCCATGTCATCAGAAGAGTCTGCCTGCCATGTCATCAGAGGAGTCTGCCTGCCATGTCATCAGAAGAGTCTGCCTGCCATGTCATCAGAAGAGTCTGCCTGCCATGTCATCAGAAGAGTCTGCCTGCCTGCCATGTCATAAGAGGGGTCTGCCTGCCATGTCATCAGAGGAGTCTGCCTGCCATGTCATCAGAAGAGTCTGCCTGCCATGTCATCAGAAGAGTCTGCCTGCCATGTCATCAGAAGAGTCTGCCTGCCATGTCATCAGAAGAGTCTGCCTGCCATGTCATCAGAAGAGTCTGCCTGCCTGCCATGTCATGTCATCAGAGGAGTCTGCCTGCCTGCCATGTCATGTCATAAGAGGGGTCTGCCTGCCATGTCATCAGAGGGGTCTGCCTGCCATGTCATCAGAGGGGTCTGCCTGCCATGTCATCAGAGGAGTCTGCCTGCCATGTCATCAGAAGAGTCTGCCTGCCTGCCATGTCATGTCATCAGAGGAGTCTGCCTGCCTGCCATGTCATCAGAGGAGTCTGCCTGCCTGCCTGCCTGCTATGTCATCAGAGGAGTCTGCCTGCCTGCCTGCTATGTCATCAGAGGAGTCTGCCTGCCTGCCATGTCATGTCATCAGAGGGGTCTGCCTGCCATGTCATGTCATGTCATCAGAGGAGTCTGCCTGCCATGTCATCAGAGGGGTCTGCCTGCCTGCCATGTCATCAGAGGGGTCTGCCTGCCTGCCATGTCATCAGAGGGGTCTGCCTGCCATGTCATCAGAGGGGTCTGCCTGCCTGCCATGTCATCAGAGGGGTCTGCCTGCCATGTCATCAGAGAGGTAGATCTGTGAATAATGAAAAGTTAATACATTATTGCCACGCTTTCACACAGAGGTCTAGTTTATTCTATTTCGCCAAATATCTCTCAATGTGTTTATTTTGTTTTTTCAAGGTCAGACCATTTTAAAATCAGGAGAATCTCCTCTTTGTAATGATGCAAGTCTAGGCAGTGAGCTCGGTTGTCATCAAATGCTAGCCTTTCAAATGTCAGAAATTCTGAGGATGCCACAATGTTTCCCTACGTGGAAATTCTACATGGACATGTCTGTCTATTTCGCCAAATATCTCTCAATGTGTATATTTAGATGTTTTCAAGTCGGACATCATTTTAAACAGGACAGTCTCTTCTTCCTAATGATGTAAGTCTGAGCAGTTGTTATAGATCACTAGACCAGAAATAGTCAGACGTTTTCATGTTCTCCCTACATAAGCACAGTTGACACCATCGAGGTGCGGATGTTTACTTTCTACACGAGTTGTCCTAAAATCAGATTGTAGTGGTAATATGAAAAGGGATACATGTTTTTGTGCCATTTAGGTGAAATGTAATTCTAAACATCACTCCAGTCATAAGGGGCTCAGTGAAGGTTCGGTCCATTTGGACCCGTTCTGGTGTCCAGCCTGCTAACATTACTGCTGTATGTTGTAGCTAGCATGCTGCTAACGTTAGCTAGCTAAGGTAAATGACTGACTCTGACCAGATAACGTTAGCTAGTTAAGGTAAATGACTGACTCTGACCAGATAACGTTAGCTAGCTAAGGTAAATGACTGAGTGACCAGATAACGTTAGCTAGCTAAGGTAAATGACTGAGTGACCAGATAACGTTAGCTAGCTAAGGTAATGACTGACTCTGACCAGATAACGTTAGCTAGTTAAGGTAAATGACTGACTCTGACCAGATAACGTTAGCTAGCTAAGGTAAATGACTGACTCTGACCAGATAACGTTAGCTAGCTAAGGTAAATGACTGAGTGACCAGATAACGTTAGCTAGCTAAGGTAAATGACTGAGTGACCAGATAACGTTAGCTAGTTAAGGTAAATGACTGACTCTGACCAGATAACGTTAGCTAGTTAAGGTAAATGACTGACTCTGACCAGATAACGTTAGCTAGCTAAGGTAAATGACTGACTCTGACCAGATAACGTTAGCTAGCTAAGGTAAATGACTGAGTGACCAGATAACGTTAGCTAGCTAAGGTAAATGACTGACTCTGACCAGATAACGTTAGCTAGTTAAGGTAAATGACTGACTCTGACCAGATAACGTTAGCTAGTTAAGGTAAATGACTGAGTGACCAGATAACGTTAGCTAGCTAAGGTAAATGACTGACTGACCAGATAACGTTAGCTAGTTAAGGTAAATGACTGACTGACCAGATAACGTTAGCTAGCTAAGGTAAATGACTGACTCTGACCAGATAACGTTAGCTAGCTAAGGTAAATGACTGACTCTGACCAGATAACGTTAGCTAGCTAAGGTAAATGACTGAGTGACCAGATAACGTTAGCTAGTTAAGGTAAATGACTGAGTGACCAGATAACGTTAGCTAGTTAAGGTAAATGACTGAGTGACCAGATAACGTTAGCTAGTTAAGGTAAATGACTGACTCTGACCAGATAACGTTAGCTAGTTAAGGTAAATGACTGACTCTGACCAGATAACGTTAGCTAGCTAAGGTAAATGACTGACTCTGACCAGATAACGTTAGCTAGTTAAGGTAAATGACTGAGTGACCAGATAACGTTAGCTAGTTAAGGTAAATGACTGACTCTGACCAGATAACGTTAGCTAGCTAAGGTAAATGACTGACTCTGACCAGATAACGTTAGCTAGCTAAGGTAAATGACTGACTCTGACCAGATAACGTTAGCTAGCTAAGGTAAATGACTGACTCTGACCAGATAACGTTAGCTAGCTAAGGTAAATGACTGACTCTGACCAGATAACGTTAGCTAGTTAAGGTAAATGACTGAGTGACCAGATAACGTTAGCTAGTTAAGGTAAATGACTGAGTGACCAGATAACGTTAGCTAGTTAAGGTAAATGACTGACTCTGACCAGATAACGTTAGCTAGCTAAGGTAAATGACTGAGTGACCAGATAACGTTAGCTAGCTAAGGTAAATGACTGACTCTGACCAGATAACGTTAGCTAGTTAAGGTAAATGACTGAGTGACCAGATAACGTTAGCTAGCTAAGGTAAATGACTGACTCTGACCAGATAACGTTAGCTAGCTAAGGTAAATGACTGACTCTGACCAGATAACGTTAGCTAGTTAAGGTAAATGACTGACTCTGACCAGATAACGTTAGCTAGTTAAGGTAAATGACTGACTCTGACCAGATAACGTTAGCTAGCTAAGGTAAATGACTGAGTGACCAGATAACGTTAGCTAGCTAAGGTAAATGACTGACTCTGACCAGATAACGTTAGCTAGTTAAGGTAAATGACTGACTCTGACCAGATAACGTTAGCTAGTTAAGGTAAATGACTGAGTGACCAGATAACGTTAGCTAGTTAAGGTAAATGACTGACTCTGACCAGATAACGTTAGCTAGTTAAGGTAAATGACTGACTCTGACCAGATAACGTTAGCTAGCTAAGGTAAATGACTGACTCTGACCAGATAACGTTAGCTAGCTAAGGTAAATGACTGAGTGACCAGATAACGTTAGCTAGTTAAGGTAAATGACTGAGTGACCAGATAACGTTAGCTAGCTAAGGTAAATGACTGACTCTGACCAGATAACGTTAGCTAGTTAAGGTAAATGACTGACTGACCAGATAACGTTAGCTAGTTAAGGTAAATGACTGAGTGACCAGATAACGTTAGCTAGCTAAGGTAAATGACTGACTCTGACCAGATAACGTTAGCTAGTTAAGGTAAATGACTGACTGACCAGATAACGTTAGCTAGCTAAGGTAAATGACTGACTCTGACCAGATAACGTTAGCTAGCTAAGGTAAATGACTGAGTGACCAGATAACGTTAGCTAGCTAAGGTAAATGACTGACTCTGACCAGATAACGTTAGCTAGTTAAGGTAAATGACTGACTCTGACCAGATAACGTTAGCTAGCTAAGGTAAATGACTGACTCTGACCAGATAACGTTAGCTAGCTAAGGTAAATGACTGAGTGACCAGATAACGTTAGCTAGCTAAGGTAAATGACTGAGTGACCAGATAACGTTAGCTAGCTAAGGTAAATGACTGACTCTGACCAGATAACGTTAGCTAGCTAAGGTAAATGACTGAGTGACCAGATAACGTTAGCTAGCTAAGGTAACTGACTGACTCTGACCAGATAACGTTAGCTAGCTAAGGTAAATGACTGAGTGACCAGATAACGTTAGCTAGCTAAGGTAAATGACTGAGTGACCAGATAACGTTAGCTAGCTAAGGTAAATGACTGAGTGACCAGATAACGTTAGCTAGCTAAGGTAAATGACTGAGTGACCAGATAACGTTAGCTACAACAAATGCCCGAGACACACCAAGTTCCCAGCCTGGGACGGGTACAATGCAACTACAAAACTCAAAGTTATACAGTAGCTAGCTATCTAACTGACGAACTAAGCTTTTTGTTGTGTTTATGTTAGCTAACAGCTTCAAAACAGTACTGTAGTTGTCTACCGTTACTTACTGAGTCTCAAAATGTTCATAGTCTATCCGTTTTGAAAGAACCATGGTCGATATCTCCTGCCTTTACTTTAGCTAGCTAACTAACTACTGTAACTAGATGTATCAAAGTAACGGACGGCGAATGAGAGAGCACCTCACAGTCAGAGCATCTCACCGTCAGAGAGCACCTCACCGTCAGAGCATCTCACCGTCAGAGAGCACCTCACCGTCAGAGAGCACCTCACCGTCAGAGCGCACCTCACCGTCAGCGTGTGCAGGCCGCAGTAGTGATGGGTTGTTCTCCAACGAACGGCTCTTTTTTTTAATGATTCTTTTGGTGAACGTCGAGAACCGAATAGCATTGGTGAATTAACGAGAGACTGGGTTGTCATTCGACTGCCTTGTGTGTATACTACTGCTTTTTGAGCTAAAAACAAAGTTTTCCTGCAGATAAGTTACGCCATATTGATCTAAAGTGGATGAATCGTCTGATTTTTTAGTGCATAAATAAATGCAGACCATGTACTAATTTGGCCAGGCAAAAGCCAAATTGAACGCGCATTTCACGATCTGACATCATGGTCGCTTACCCTTTGAGCTTTACATTGGAGATTTAAAAATGTTTTCATGGTTCTATTTCGAATTTTAAGCATTTTGAACGAAGAACCGTTTGGGAGTCAAATTAACCGGTTATACTACGTGAACGGAGCCATCTCAGCCGGCTCACCGAAAGACTCGGAATGCCCATCACTAGCGCCCAGGGAAGTACCAAAGATTGTTATAACTTAACCAAGATAGACCACAGACTCTCGTTTCTTCTTTTCTCAATGGGATTTAACAGCGATTGGCATCCAATGTCAAATGATAATTTAGCAGGCCTTTCTAATCGACCTGGCCCGGGTATCCTGGAAGGATATTGACCTCATCATGTCAGTAGAGGAAGCCTGGTTGTTCTTTAAAAGTGCTTTCCTCACCATCTTAAATAAGCATGCCCCATTCAAAAAGTTTAGAAATAAGAACAGATATAGCCCGTGGTTCACTCCAGACTTGACTGCCCTTGCGATATACAACTTTTCATGGATGTCAGGAACCAATATACACAGTCAGTTAGGAAAGCAAAGGCTAGCTTTTTCAAACGGAAATTTGCATCATGTAGCACTAATTCCAAAAAGTTTTGGGACACTATAAAGTCCATGGAGAATAAGAGCACCTCCTCCCAGCTGCAGACTGCACTGAGGCTAGGAAACACTGTCACCACCGATAAATCTATGATAATCGAGAATTTCAATAAGCATTTTTCTACAGCTGGCCATGCTTTCCACCTGGCTACGCCTATCCCGGCCAACAGCTCCGCAACCCTGCAGCAACTTGCCCAAGCCACCCCCTAATCTGGACCCTTTCTTTCTAAAATTATCTGCAGCTTTTGTTGCAACCCCTATCACTAGCCTGTTCAACCTGTCTTTCGTATCGTCTGAGATCCCTAGAGATTGGAAAGCTGCCGCGGTCATCCCCCTCTTCAAAGGGGGAGACACTCTAGACCCAAACTGTTACAGACCAATATCCATTGGTCCATTGGTTTCTAAAGTCTTCGAAAGCCAAGTTAACAAACAGATCACCGACCATTTCGAATCCCACCGTACCTTCTCCGCTATGCAATCTGGTTTCCGAGCTGGTCATGGGTGAACCTCAGCCACGCTCAAGGTCCTAAACGATATCATAACCGCCATCGATAAAATACAGTACTGTGCAGCTGTCTTCATCGACCTGGCCAAGGCTTTCGACTCTGTCAATCACTGCATTCTTATTGGCAGCATGATGGAGCACCTTGCCATAAGGCAAAAGTGATAACTAAGTGGCTCGGGGAACAAAACATCAACATTTTGGGTCCATTGCCAGGAAACTCCCCAGACCTTAATCCCATTGAGAACTTGTGGTCGATCCTCAAGAGGCGGGTGGACAAACAAAAACCCACAACTTCTGACAAACTCCAAGCATTGATTATGCAAGAATGTCCTGCCATCCGTCAGGATGTGGCCCAGAAGTTAATTGACAGCATGCCAGGGCGGATTGCAGAGGTCTTGAAAAAGAAGGGTCAACACTGCAAATATTGACTCTTTGCATAAACTGAATGTCATTGTCAATGAAAGCCTTTGACACTTATGGAATACTTGTAATTATGCTTCAGTTTACCATAGTAACTACTGACATATAGATCTAAGAACACTGAAGCAGCAAACTTTGTGGAGACCAATACTTGTGTCATTCTCAAAACCTTTGACCACGACTGTATATAGATTTTCTATATTGTGTTATTGACTGTACTTTTGTTTACTGTGTAACTTTGTGTTGTTGTTTTTGTCGCACTGCTTTGCTTTGTCTTGGCCAGGTCACAGTTGTAAATGAGAACTTTTTCTCAACTGGCCTACCTGGTTAAATAAAGGTGAAATAAAAAACCATCAGAGGTAAGGTTTAGCAATGCAATCTAACTAATGGAATGTCCTAATTTCAGGAAGAGCTCATGACGTCTGGCTGCAGTTCTGGCGGACCCTTCTTGGGAAACTGTTGAACGTGAAAAACCCAGCAGCGTTGCAGTTCTTGACTCTTAAACTGCCACCTACTACCATACCCCGTTCAAAGGCACGTACATCTTTTATCTTGCCCATTCACCCTCTGAATGGCACACACACACAATCCATGTCTCAATTGTCTCAAGGTTTAAAACTCCTTCTTTAACCTGTCTCCTCCCCTTCATCTACACTGATTGAAGTGGATTTAACAAGGAAAGAGCAGGTGTTCTTAATGTTTTGTACACTCAGTGTATCTGTCTTGTACTGGTATGTGTACACTATATATAATATATAACTGTATATGAAAGATTTCTATCAAACTTCCATATTTTCAATACCATTTCTTTCAATTGTTTTTAAATGGACAAACAATTGCTGTGTGGATCTACAGAAAAATCAAGCAGACATCCGAGAAGCAGCTCAACGTTCTGACTGAGGACAGCGGACATTTATTAAGACCAGAATACTCCAGTTCCAGACCTGGGTTCAAATACTATTTATTAAGACCAGAATACTCCAGTTCCAGACTTGGGTTCAAATACTATTTATTAAGACCAGAATACTCCAGTTCCAGACCTGGGTTCAAATACTATTTAGGGAATTTCAATTACTTTCAAATACATTTTTGTATGAAATACACTTAGAAAGTATTAGAAAATACTCCCATGCATTTAACCCAGGTATTTCATACAAAATACGTTATTGAAAATACTTTCAAATAGTAGGCTATTTATAGAAACTACTTTCAAATAGTAGGCTATTTATAGAAAATATAATACTTCCAATAGCAGTAGTTGATCCGGGCCACATTATTATGTGTTGTTGTGTGGTCTGGTGTAGTGTGGTGTGGTGTGATGTGTGTAGTGGTGAGTTGAGTCGTGTTGAGTTGTGTTGTGTTGTTGTGGTGTGTTGAGTTGTGTAGTGTGGTGAGTTGAGTCGTGTTGTGTTGTTGTGGTGTGTTGTGGTGTGTTGTTGTTGTGGTGTGTTGTGTTGTGTTGTTGTGGTGTGTTGTTGTGGTGTGTTGTGTTGTTGTGGTGTGTTGTTGTGGTGTGTTGTGTTGTGTTTTGGTGGTGTGTTGTGTTGGTGTGTTGTTGTGGTGTGTTGTTGTGGTGTGTTGTTGTGGTGTGTTGTTGTGTTGTTGTGGTGTGTTGTTGTGGTGTGTTGTGTTGTTGTGGTGTGTTGTGTTGTGTTTTGGTGGTGTGTTGTGTTGGTGTGTTGTTGTGTTGTGTTGTTGTGTGTTGTTGTGTTGTGTTGTTGTGTTGTGGTGTGTTGTTGTGGTGTGTTGTGTTGTTGTTGTGCAGATACTCCAATACCTAGAGCAGTAGTATTTAAATAACAATAGTAACCCAGGTCTGGTAAACCTCCAGACAGCAAATTAAAATCAGGTGTAGATGCACACACACCACACACACACACACACAGAAACACAAACACACACAAATAGGTCTGGTTACACCATAGCTGGCTTTATTACATCATTTTCAGTGTGCTTTGTGTGTGTGTGTGTGTAAGTGTAAGTGTTTGAGTTTCTGCGCGTGTCTGTGTGTTTGAAAACGTATTTAAGTAGAAGATTTTTTTAAACTTAAGACTGAAAAGTTAAGACTGTTTTGCAAGACATTAACACTGTGTACCTCCTTCCACTAGAATAGCAGTGTAAAATACAAACGCATTGATACAGACCTACAGTTACAACATCTTACACATTCAATATCAGTAACTCTGACAGGAGAAGCTTTGGTTGTTTGGTCTTATCTAGTTAATGGTGGAATCTGTAATTTAACTCATTTGAAATATTCAACAATCTGGAGTGCCTTGTGTCTTTTGGACAAGTTAGATAGATAGATAGATAGATAGGTACTTTAGATAGGTACTTTATTGATCCCCGAGGGTCAATTTCTTCTTAGAAGTTCAGCTTCCAAGTTCTGCCATTTTGCTACAGCCTGGAAAACCACAGAGCACCATATGACTTTAATTCAAATTCAAATCCCAGAGAACACATTTTTATTTTTCATTAGTGAAAATATTCTGTGTTAGAACACAGCCCATTAGCCCTAACGAGCTGGCTAGCTGATCAGCAGACCCAGCGGATGAAGCGTTCGAAGAAGGTGGGTTTCCCCAGCGTTGCGTAGTCCTCCCCTCTAAAGATGGCCAACGTGTCTCCCAGGGCAACCTTCCTCAGCACTTCCTGGTCCGTGTCGGTCCCCATAGCGATCACAGTGGGAATGACCTCGGCCCGCCGCATGGCTGAGATGCCCTCCTCCAGGCTGTCGCCCACGGTGATACCGTCAGTGATAAAGATGAAGGACAGTTCAGCATTACGACGTGCCAGACGGCTGCCCTGTAGACCACACAGAGAGACAGTACAGTTATACAGCATTAGGACAGGCGGCTGCCCTGTAGACCACACAGAGAGACAGTACAGTTATACAGCATTAGGACAGGCGGCTGCCCTGTAGACCACACAGAGAGACAGTACAGTTATACAGCATTAGGACAGGCGGCTGCCCTGTAGACCACACAGAGAGACAGTACAGTTATACAGCATTAGGACAGGCGGCTGCCCTGTAGACCACACAGAGAGACAGTACAGTTATACAGCATTAGGACAGGCGGCTGCCCTGTAGACCACACAGAGAGACAGTACAGTTATACAGCATTAGGACAGGCGGCTGCCCTGTAGACCACACAGAGAGACAGTGTTAGGAGTATTGAAAACTGGGTGCCAATAATTTTGACCCCTATCTTAATTAGGTTGTTGACAGCGTGTATGATGGACCTGACTGTACCTGTGACATCACCAGGTTGTTGACAGCGTGTATGATGGACCTGACTGTACCTGTGACATCACCAGGTTGTTGACAGCGTGTATGATGGACCTGACTGTACCTGTGACATCACCAGGTTGTTGACAGCGTGTATGATGGACCTGACTGTACCTGTGACATCACCAGGTTGTTGACAGCGTGTATGATGGACCTGACTGTACCTGTGACATCACCAGGTTGTTGACAGCGTGTATGATGGACCTGACTGTACCTGTGACATCACCAGGTTGTTGACAGCGTGTATGATGGACCTGACTGTACCTGTGACATCACCAGGTTGTTGACAGCGTGTATGATGGACCTGACTGTACCTGTGACATCACCAGGTTGTTGACAGCGTGTATGATGGACCTGACTGTACCTGTGACATCACCAGGTTGTTGACAGCGTGTATGATGGACCTGACTGTACCTGTGACATCACCAGGTTGTTGACAGCGTGTATGATGGACCTGACTGTACCTGTGACATCACCAGGTTGTTGACAGCGTGTATGATGGACCTGACTGTACCTGTGACATCACCAGGTTGTTGACAGCGTGTATGATGGACCTGACTGTACCTGTGACATCACCAGGTTGTTGACAGCGTGTATGATGGACCTGACTGTACCTGTGACTTCACCAGGTTGTTGACAGCGTGTATGATGGACCTGACTGTACCTGTGACATCACCAGGTTGTTGACAGCGTGTATGATGGACCTGACTGTACCTGTGACATCACCAGGTTGTTGACAGTGTGTATGATGGACCTGACTGTACCTGTGACTTCACCAGGTTGTTGACAGCATGTATGATGGACCTGACTGTACCTGTGACATCACCAGGTTGTTGACAGCGTGTATGATGGACCTGACTGTACCTGTGACATCACCAGGTTGTTGACAGCGTGTATGATGGACCTGACTGTACCTGTGACATCACCAGGTTGTTGACAGCGTGTATGATGGACCTGACTGTACCTGTGACATCACCAGGTTGTTGACAGCGTGTATGATGGCGCTGCCTAGAGAGGAGGCAGAGTCCATGTAGCTCATCCCCGCCAGCGAATCAGCGATCACCGTCAGATTGTGTGTGAGCGAGAACTCCACCCTCTGTTCTGTTTGGCCGCCGTACTGCAAGAGGGCCACGCGGGCATTCCTGTCGTCTGATTCGCCATTGGCCAGGGTGAGGCGGCGAGCCACATTCTCAATGAACTCCTTGGCACGGTGGTGGTTCTCCACTCCTATCCTCTCTGACCCGTCCAGCATAAACACAAGGTCCACAGGGCGCTGAACACAGCTGGCCACCGCTGGCTCTGAAACACACACATGCACACACACGTTGAAGGGACACTCACACATTGGTGTCGCTGCCACAAGTGATATTATACACGTCTGGCTTACAGCTTTAAAAAACCTTGCAAGGTTAAACCTTTATGTGTATTTTCATGCCGTTGTAGTATGTATCTGCCAGTTCTAACTGTTATATTATGCATCTGTTATAGTATGTATCTGCCAGTTCTAACTGTTATATTATGCATCTGTTATAGTATGTATCTGCCAGTTCTAACTGTTATATTATGCATCTGTTATAGTATGTATCTGCCAGTTCTAACTGTTATATTATGCATCTGTTATAGTATGTATCTGCCAGTTCTAACTGTTATATTATGCATCTGTTATAGTATGTATCTGCCAGTTCTAACTGTTATATTATGCATCTGTTATAGTATGTATCTGCCAGTTCTAACTGTTATATTATGCATCTGTTATAGTATGTATCTGCCAGTTCTAACTGTTATATTATGCATCTGTTATAGTATGTATCTGCCAGTTCTAACTGTTATATTGTGCATCTGTTATAGTATGTATCTGGTTAGTTAAGGTTAGTAATCTGAATGATCTTACCAGTTTTACAGGGAAGGTCAGGACACACAATCACAGGATCTAAGAGAGAGAAGTTATTGATAATTTGTCTCTATTATACAATTATATATATATATATATATATATATATATATATATATATATATTATACAAGTACTGTGTATAATTACCAATTATATATATATATATATATATTATACAAGTACTGTGTATAATTACCAATTATATATATATATATATATATATATATATATATATATATATATATATATATATATATATATTATACAAGTACTGTGTATAATTACCAATTATATATATATATATTATACAAGTACTGTGTATAATTACCAATTATATATATATATTATACAAGTAAGTAAGGTTTAGGTGTGTATGTGTACTGTGTGTCTGGTTTAGGTGTGTATGTGTGTGTACTGTGTGTCTGGTTTAGGTGTGTATGTGTGTGTGTACTGTGTGTCTGGTATAGGTGTGTATGTGTGTGTGTACTGTGTGTCTGGTATAGGTGTGTATGTGTGTGTGTACTGTGTGTCTGGTTTAGGTGTGTATGTGTGTGTACTGTGTGTCTGGTTTAGGTGTGTATGTGTGTGTGTACTGTGTGTCTGGTTTAGGTGTGTATGTGTGTGTGTACTGTGTGTCTGGTATAGGTGTGTATGTATGTGTGTACTGTGTGTCTGGTTTAGGTGTGTATGTGTGTGTGTGTGTGTATGTGTACTGTGTGTCTGGTTTAGGTGTGTATGTGTGTGTGTGTGTGTACTGTGTGTCTGGTTTAGGTGTGTATGTGTGTGTGTGTACTGTGTGTCTGGTATAGGTGTGTATGTGTGTACGGTATAGGTGTGTATGTGTGTGTGTGTGTGTGTGTGTGTGTGTGTGTGTGTGTACTGTGTCTGGTATAGGTGTGTATGTGTGTGTGTGTGTGTGTGTGTGTGTGTGTACTGTGTGTCTGGTATAGGTGTGTATGTGTGTGTGTGTGTGTGTGTGTGTACTGTGTGTCTGGTATAGGTGTGTATGTGTGTGTGTACTGTGTGTCTGGTATAGGTGTGTATGTGTGTGTGTACTGTGTGTCTGGTATAGGTGTGTATGTGTGTGTGTACTGTGTGTCTGGTATAGGTGTGTATGTGTGTGTGTACTGTGTGTCTGGTATAGGTGTGTATGTGTGTGTGTGTGTGTGTGTCTGGTATAGGTGTGTGTGTGTGTGTACCTGGGCAGAGCACGGTCTGGATCTTGTCGATGAACTCCTCTGCCACCAGATCAGCGAAGCGTCTCATCCCCAGCACTCTACCGTCTCTCTGACAGGCTATACTCTTCAGACTCTCATTCTCCTCTATCTGGTCAAACATGTCTCCGATACCTATAGCACTCACATCCACACTGGGGTCACTGCTCACACACACACACACACACACACACACACACACACACACACACACACACACACACACACACACACACACACACACAGCTGATAAAACACGTGTCCCCCCTCGATACACACACACACATCCACACAACACACACACAGCGCCATCTCCCCGGTTCTGGTACCTGCAGAGGTATGTGAGCAGTGAGTCGTCGTCCCTGGGGTCGAACCGTCCGTCTGTGATGACCACCACGGTGACGTTGGCTTTAGCTCGCCGGCTGTCCTTGATCAAGTGGTCGTAGGCGTACTTCAGAGCTGACGGGGTCCACGTCCCACCGGCTATCCACTCCAGACGCTTCACTGCATCCTGAAGACAGACAGGCAGAGGGTGAGAGGGTGTTAGCCCACTGAGCTAAATCCTAGTCATTAACATGGGGAATTAATGCAAGTATTCAGGTCTCATCCTGCAAAGGGTCAGGCAGAGTGTGGGAGGGTGTGTGTGTTTATGTCTCAGTCTGGGTGATCTGCACACCACAAGATGGTGTAGCCCGCTGAGCTAAAGCCTAGGCATTGCACAGGGAGCTAATACAAGTGTAGCTCAGTTGGTAGAGCATGGCGCTGCGGTTGTGGGTTCGATTCCCACGGGGGACCAGTATGAAAAACAAAATAATGAAAATGTATGCACTCACTACTGTAAGTCACTCTGGATAAGGGTGTCTGTTAAATTACTTAAAATGTAAAAGTCTTCAGGTGTCAGGTAATGTTAGACGTGTGTCGCTCCGGTACCTTGAAGGCAGACAGGGAGTCACTTATTGTTATATAGTTTACTATTATTATTATTATTATTATCATCATCATCATTATTATCATTATTATCATCATTATTATAATAGTTATTATCATCATCATTATTATAATAGTTATCATCATCATTATTATAATAGTTATTATCATCATCATTATTACTATTATTATTATCATCATCATCATCATTATAATAATAATAATAATGATGATGATTATCATCATCATTATTATAATCGTTGTTATCATCATCATTATTATAATCGTTGTTATCATCATCATTATTATAATAGTTATTATCATCATCATTATTATAATAGTTATTATCATCATCATTATTATAATAGTTATTATCATCATCATTATTATAATAGTTATTATCATCATCATTATTATAATAGTTATTATTATCATTATTATCATCATCATCATTATCATCATCATTATTATAATAGTTATTATCATCATCATTATTATAATAGTTATTATCATCATCATTATTATAATAGTTATTATCATCATCATTATTATAATAGTTATTATCATCATCATTATTATAATAGTTATTATCATCATCATTATTATAATAGTTATTATCATCATCATTATTATAATAGTTATTATCATCATCATCATTATATTATTATTATCATTATTATCATCATCATTATTATTATCGTTATCATCATCATTATCATTATTATCATTATTACTATTGTTATGACTATTATTGTTGTTAATGATGATGATAATAATAATAATAATATCATCATCATTATTATCATCATCATCATCATTATTATAATCGTTATTATTATCATCATTATTATCATCTTCATTACTATTGTTATGACTATTATTATTATTATTTATTATTATTGTTATTAGTTATATTACCTTGAAGTAGAGGTCTGCGTGGGACTGATTTCTTTATACCGCACCCGCCAGCTTTCTGTCCACCACCTAACGCAAGAACTGGTTAGAACCCAACTATGTTATTTTAGGGGTATGTGACGCCAGGGCCGGCCCGTGGCGTAGGCGGAATAGGGAAATGATAGGGGCACAGTCCATCCATAGGTGCGCCCAAATGAGTGAAGATATGTATTTTTTTACTAATACTATTTTAATACTATTCATTTGAAATATTACAAAAAAGCTAAAGCCCCCACAACAACATAACTACACAGCGTCTAGTTAACTACACAGCGTCTAGTTAACTACACAGCGTCTAGTTAACTACACAGCGTCTAGTTAACTACACAGCGTCTAGTTAACTACACAGCGTCTAGTTAACTACACAGCGTCTAGTTAACTACACAGCGTCTAGTTAACTACACAGCGTCTAGTTAACTACACAACTACACAGCGTCACCCCGGCCCGATGCATCAATCGCCCCCCCCTGAATGTGAAACATGATAAATTAGCATCAGTAACCTACTTCAAACGATGTCAAAAAGACCAAAGGCCTCTGGTGCCCAGAGAAGAAGAAGAAGAGGAAAAACAGGAGGTCATGTGATGTGATGAATGAATAGTTTATCTAACTGCATAGTAGTTACCGTTGGAGCAGTGTTACTACTAGTAGGCTGGACAATAGAACCAGTCAAAATTCACCCAAGGCTGAAAAACAGCAAAAGAACGTTGGCCTCGATGGTGTCAACTGTGCTTATGTAGGGAGAACATGAAAACTTCTGACTATTTCTGGTCTAGTGATCTATAACAACTGCTCAGACTTACATCATTAGGAAGAAGAGACTGTCCTGTTTAAAATGATGTCCGACTTGAAAACATCTAAATATACACATTGAGAGATATTTGGCGAAATAGACAGACATAGCTATATCTCCCAATAGGAAACAATGGGACGACCTCAGAGTTCCATGAGTCATGTTTTGTTGTTGTTTACATTTTAAACAACGTGGACGGGTCTCATTGTCAACAATAGTGAAGCAGGCGTTGTGACATAGAACAACAAACTGGGAATAGAATGGAAGGTGAGTTGGTGCCACGGAGCTCAATACAACTAATAGGAGCTGGCAGGGTGAAAAATGCCCTAAAATAAGGCTTGTTTTTTCGTGATTACTTCAAAACTACGGCAAGCAGCTGGGAAATATGGTCATATTATGAAACTGGGCTCCACAGCAGATGCAATGAACTAGTTATCAGAAAAAAGCATTGTAAAAAATGTCATGTGTCCAGCCTACTACTAGCTAGTTTACTTTGTATGATACTAGTAACATTCACTAATTTAAATAGCTAGCTAGCTAGAGTTAATGTCAGTTACTTTTACCTTCAATTCATTAGGGAATGTTGGAAAGACTATTCAGGTGTTTGGGGAATAACCTAACCTATCATTTTGAGAAATACACTTTTTCTTTCAAGTGTGCTGCAGGAACCATCCACTGTCTGCCTCTAGAAACCAGGCATAGGCCTACATTTTATTGACATGTTAGCTAGTCTAGTTAGCCAACGTTAGCCCATCCCCTTTTGTAATTAATAGTTGTAAGCCTTTGCATTTTCATTATTGATTAGTCATATGTATTATAGCAAACAGCATGCTAGAGAAGTGCTCATTGAATACATGTTTAGTGCATGAATGCTAGGTGTAATTACTCTTGCTATTTGTGTTTAGGCTATAATGTGTCTTAGGTGCTATTATTGTATAGTTTCACCATCAGCAGCTTTTTTATTAATATAATGTAACATCCAATGGTCACATATACTCCTCTTCTCTCTTCAGAAGCACTTTTGAAATACTTTAATCACACTCCTGCAAATCCTGGGCCACCTGCAGACACCTTCGCTCCTGTCCCCTCTACCTAAGTACAGCCCAGCGATGCAGACACCTTCGCTCCTGTCCCCTCTACCTCAGTACAGCCCAGCGATGCAGACACCTTCGCTCCTGTCCCCTCTACCTCAGTACAGCCCAGTGATGCAGACACCTTCGCTCCTGTCCCCTCTACCTCAGTACAGCCCAGTGATGCAGCATCAAGTGCTCCTGTCCCCTCTACCCCAGCACAGCCCAGCGATGCAGCATCAAGTGCTCCTGTCCCCTCTACCTCAGCACAGCCCAGCGATGCAGCATCAGGCTTCTACATAAAGGCTGCACCAGTTGGCCCTACTGACTGGCCATCTGTTTTAACTGATAAAGTAAGAACAGAGTTTGTTCTCAGAGGACCGTATCAAATAAAAAACAGTTTTACGTTTCCTAAACAAAAAGACAGGAGAAGGTGTCAGCATGACTATTTCAATAGAGTCTTAGTCAATGGAGAAAAAATCAAAAGAAGCTGATGTACTCAAAAAAGAATGATAGCTTCTGCTGCAAAATGTTTTCTCAGAGAGATTTCAAATTGAATAAAGAAGGACTAAGGGTTTGAAAAAATGCAAGCCACTTGCTCAAGGCCCATAATACACACATGGCAACATGGAAGATATTGGAGGTCCGTCTTGCAAAGGGGCTCACAATAGATAAGCAAGAGATGGCATTCGCTGAGGCTGAGAGAAACAGGTGGCGTGAAGTTCTTACCAGATTGGTGGCAATAATTCAGTCCTTAACTGAAAGAAACATGGCTTTAAGGGGATCCACAGACACATTAAACAAACCAGACAATGGCCATTTTCTCAAAGACGTGGAGCTTATGGCCAAATTCTATCTAGTAATGAAGCAGCATGTTGGTAGTGTGGAACGTTGTGGAACGTGGAGGGCTCGAATCCAATTTGGAAGACAAATATGGGTGATCAGTATTTCTTTCTAGGCAACGTAGTAAACTAAAGCCTAATCATAAGTACATTTCCTTGGAACGATAATCCCTGCTTCTGCTCACATGCATACAGCCTACTATATGTAATTAAGACCACATGCATACAGCCTACTATATGTAATTAAGACCACATGCATACAGCCTACTATATGTAATTAAGACCACATGCATACAGCCTACTATATGTAATTAAGACCACATGCATACAGCCTACTATATGTAATTAAGACCACATGCATACAGCCTACTATATGTAATTAAGACCACATGCATACAGCCTACTATATGTAATTAAGACCACATGCATACAGCCTACTATATGTAATTAACACCACATGCATACAGCCTACTATATGTAATTAACACCACATGCATACAGCCTACTATATGTAATTAAGACCACATGCATACAGCCTACTATATGTAATTAACACCACATGCATACAGCCTACTATATGTAATTAACACCACATGCATACAGCCTACTATATGTAATTAAGACCACATGCATACGGCCTAATATATTTAATTAAGACCACATGCATACAGCCTAATATATTTAATTAAGACCACATGCATACAGCCTACTATATGTAATTAAGACCACATGCATACAGCCTAATATATGTAATTAAGACCACATGCATACAGCCTACTATATTTAATTAAGACCACATGCATACAGCCTACTATATGTAATTAACACCACATGCATACAGCCTACTATATGTAATTAACACCACATGCATACAGCCTACTATATGTAATTAAGACCACATGCATACGGCCTACTATATGTAATTAAGACCACATG
>CM042383.1:747500-770000 GCA_023634145.1 Thymallus thymallus
CACAACCGCAAATATGTCACCAGTCTGACTGGAAGCCCCAAAATACCATCCTGACTTGTTGTTGAACTAGACATTCATAAATAAGAAGAAGAGGAGAAGTCAAGTGAAAAAGAAAGAGAAAAGAAATTGAGAGGAGCAGCACGGAAAAAAAACATCTGAATAAAAAATATTTATTTCAAATCCTCTAAAGATTTACACATACACAAAAATAAAAGTGGTAGTACAAGACCAATCAAAGAAGAAAATACAAATCCTAAACTTGTCATTATGAATGAGACAAGCAGCAGGAATGATCTTACTCTGCTGATTACCCTGCAGAGGTCGAACCGACCTGGGAAATTAGTTACAGTATATACGGACCTTACAGATTATTGTATGTGTGGGCTACAGCGATGGGGTAGTTATTCAAATGTCACGTTAACCACTATTATTGAACACGGAATGAAGCACATGTTTACTCCTGAACTAATTTATCCTTGCCATAACAAAGGGGTTGAATACTTATTGACTCAAGATATTTCAGCTGTTAATGTTCAAAAATGTGCTACAAACAAAATTCCACTTTGACATTATGGGGTATTGTGTGTAGATCATTTCGCTAGCTTTATGCTAATAGAAAATGTGTTTTTGTCGAATGTGCAGGAATGTGCAGATGCATGGAGATAATGTGCAGATGCATGGAGATAATGTGCAGATGCATGGAGATAATGTGCAGATGCATGGAGATAATGTGCAGATGCATGGAGATAATGTGCAGATGCATGGAGATAATGTGCAGATGCATGGAGATAATATATACTTGATAATTGATTTTGACAAGAAACAGAAAAAAGAAGAACCTCTATGTACGTGTGTGCGGTGTGTGTGTGCTACATGTGTGTGTGTGTGTGTGCGGTGTGTGTGTGTGTGCTACATGTGTGTGTGTGTGCGGTGTGTGTGTGTGTGTGTGCTACACGTGTGTGTGTGTGTGTTGTGTGTGGTGTGTGTGTCTGAATAACTCACCACAGCAACCACAGGTCTCTCTGATGTAGTTCATGACATCACATTCCTACAATGAAAACATCACATGACATAACATGACCTTCCTCTGAGAGGGATGGAGGGATGATAAAAGAGTGGTAGAGTGATGAAGGGATGATGAAATAGATGAAGGAGGATAGAGGTTCTTACTGTGAGGCCGGGGTCTCCCTCGGGACCTGGATCTCCCTGTAGAGAGAAACAGATACTTTCATACACAGATTATAACACATACACTCACACACGGTTTGGAAGTACTTTCTGTATGTGTATGTGTACGTGCTTGTGGTGCTACTTACGTCTCGTCCACCCACTCCTCTTGGTCCTCTGAGTCCAGGTTCTCCCTGAGGCCCTGGTTCTCCCTCCTCTCCAGGGGTCCCCTTTCCTCCTGGACCTCCCTTGGGCCCACAGTCTCCTCTGCCTCCCCTGGGCCCTGGACCGCCCTTCTCCCCACGGTCACCCTGAATACACACAGGTTCAGACATTACACTGAATATATTCAAATATATTCACCAAATACCTAATTTAAAACACTGTTTTGCAATAAAGGTCTACAGTAGCCTCAACAACACTCTCTGGGGCAGCAGCATGGTGTAGCCGGGGGACAGCCAGGCTCGTGCTCCCCCCCCCCCCTTCCATAAACATACATGGTATTTATGGCAACTTCTGGAGGACGTCCTCCAACCAATCAAAGCGTTTGAAGTATGAACAGACATGTTGTCCATCCAATCAAAGGAACAGAGAATTAACATAGTACTACACGTGTAATTTAGAAGCTTGGTGACATTGTTGGATGAGATGGGGAATAGTGATATTCACCTGTATAGTTAATTTAACCATGCAAAATGTTCACTTACCTGTTCATTTACCCAGTCTGACTATTAAGTAAACTATTATTACCCTCGCTCATATCATACGCATTTTTAGCTACTGAAGTATTTCTCTGCCATCGACCTGTATAGTATAGTTAACCATCCAACATCCACCAATGTATAGTGTACATATTCAGCCAACCACCCATACTATGCAATGTCCTAAAATTCCAAACCAAATGTCAAAATAATACATTTTATGACCATCTTAAAAACAATTCCATATGTTATCTTAGAAGATGTTGCAATTTAAGGGCGAAATTAATAAAAAGAGGCTACTGTCTTTTAGGCGGATTTCTTTGCCTCATGATTTGTCAAATCACGCACAATTTCTCTGTTCTTCACATCAGAGTGCTGCAGGTTCTCTGTTCTTCACATCAGAGTGCTGCAGGTTCTCTGTTCTTCACATCAGAGTGCTGCAGGTTCTCTGTTCTTCACATCAGAGTGCTGCAGGTTCTCTGTTCTTCACATCAGAGTGCTGCAGGTTCTCTGTTCTTCTCATCAGAGTGCTGCAGGTTCTCTGTTCTTCACATCAGAGTGCTGCAGGTTCTCTGTTCTTCCAACACCATCCATCACCTCAACTCCTGCCTCATACACTCATTCAATCATTGCTGTGATCCCTTCCCAACACTGGAAGTAGCCCTCTCATTCTCTATGCGGTGCTCTCCTACACCGTGGTTCTCCAATCCTTCTAAATTGTTCAAGTCACCAGCCTCCACTTGTGCGTGTGTGTGTGTACCGTTGGTGCTCTTGGTCCTGTGTCTGTGTGTGTGTGTGTGTGTGTGTGTGTGTGTGTGTGTGTGTGTGTGTACCGTTGGTCCTCTTGGTCCTGGGTAACTGAAGCCAGCTCTTCCCACGTCACCCTACAGCAGCACAGAGATCAATCAATTAATCAGCACAGAGATCAATCAATCAATCAGCACAGAGATCAACCAATCCATCAATCAATCAGCACAGAGATCAATCAATCCATCAATCAATCAGCACAGAGATCAATCAATCCATCAATCAATCAGCACAGAGATCAACCAATCCATCAATCAATCAGCACAGAGATCAATCAATTCATCAATCAATCAGCACAGAGATCAATCAATCCATCAATCAATCAGCACAGAGATCAATCAATTCATCAATCAATCAGCACAGAGATCAATCAATCCATCAATCAATCAGCACAGAGATCAATCAATCCATCAATCAATCAGCACAGAGATCAATCAATCCATCAATCAATCAGCACAGAGATCAATCAATTACAACATAGTAACAGTCACATTAACGCAGGGTTCCCAAAACGTTTTGGTTTTTGTTCCAGAACCACACAGCTGATTCAAATGATCAAAGCTTAATAATTAGTTGATCAGTTGAACCAGCTGTGTAAAAAAAACGTGCTCCTTGAGGTTCTCATGATACATTACAGGGAGGTAGAGTCAGCCAATACATTACAGGGAGGTAGAGTCAGCCAATACATTACAGGGGGGTAGAGTCAGCCAATACATTACAGGGAGGTAGAGTCAGCCAATACATTACAGGGAGGTAGAGTCAGCCAATACATTACAGGGGGGTAGAGTCAGCCAATACATTACAGGGAGGTAGAGTCAGCCAATACATTACAGGGAGGTAGAGTCAGCCAATACATTACAGGGGGGTAGAGTCAGCCAATACATTACAGGGAGGTAGAGTCAGCCAATACATTACAGGGAGGTAGAGTCAGCCAATACATTACAGGGGGGTAGAGTCAGCCAATACATTACAGGGAGGTAGAGTCAGCCAATACATTACAGGGAGGTAGAGTCAGCCAATACATTACAGGGAGGTACAGTCAGCCAATACATTACAGGGGGGTAGAGTCAGCCAATACATTACAGGGAGGTAGAGTCAGCCAATACATTACAGGGAGGTAGAGTCAGCCAATACATTACAGGGAGGTAGAGTCAGCAAATACATTACAGGGGGGTAGAGTCAGCCAATACATTACAGGGAGGTAGAGTCAGCCAATACATTACAGGGGGGTAGAGTCAGCCAATACATTACAGGGAGGTAGAGTCAGCCAATACATTACAGGGAGGTAGAGTCAGCCAACACATTACAGGGAGGTAGAGTCAGCCAATACATTACAGGGGGGTAGAGTCAGCCAATACATTACAGGGAGGTAGAGTCAGCCAATACATTACAGGGAGGTAGAGTCAGCCAATACATTACAGGGAGGTAGAGTCAGCCAATACATTACAGGGAGGTAGAGTCAGCCAATACATTACAGGGGGGTAGAGTCAGCCAATACATTACAGGGGGGTAGAGTCAGCCAATACATTACAGGGAGGTAGAGTCAGCCAATACATTACAGGGAGGTAGAGTCAGCCAATACATTACAGGGAGGTAGAGTCAGCCAATACATTACAGGGAGTTAGAGTCAGCCAATACATTACAGGGAGGTAGAGTCAGCCAATACATTACAGGGAGGTAGAGTCAGCCAATACATTACAGGGAGGTAGAGTCAGCAAATACATTACAGGGGGGTAGAGTCAGCCAATACATTACAGGGAGGTAGAGTCAGCCAATACATTACAGGGAGGTAGAGTCAGCCAATACATTACAGGGAGGTAGAGTCAGCCATGGTTGACTTCCACAACAACTACAAGATCCTTTAACTTCTCTGTTGTTGTGCCTGCAGTTCATCATCATATCACTGAGTCTCAGATGAACCATACAAATACACACTGACAACTACACACACTGACAACTACACACACTGACAACTACACACACTGACAACTACACACACTGACAACTACACATACACACTGACAACTACACATACACACTGACAACTACACACACTGACAACTACACATACACACTGACAACTACACATACACACTGACAACTACACATACACACTGACAACTACACACACTGACAACTACACACACACACACACACACACACACACTAACAACTACACATACACACTGACAACTACACACACTGACAACTACACACACTGACAACGACACACACACACACACACACACTAACAACTATACATACACACTGACAACTACACACACTGACAACTACACACACTGACAACTACACATACACACTGACAACTACACACACTGACAACTACACATACACACTGACAACTACACACACTGACAACTACACACACTGACAACTACACACACTGACAACTACACACACACACACACTAACAACTACACATACACACTGACAACTACACACACTGACAATTACACACACACACACACACACACACACACACTAACAACTACACATACACACTGACAACTACACACACTGACAACTACACACACTGACAACTACACACACACACACACACACACTAACAACTACACATACACACTGACAACTACACACACTGACAACTACACATACACACTGACAACTACACACACTGACAACTACACATACACACTGACAACTACACACACTGACAACTACACATACACACTGACAACTACACATACACACTGACAACTACACACACTGACAACTACACACACTGACAACGACACACACACACACACACACTAACAACTACACATACACACTGACAACTACACACACTGACAACTACACACACTGACAACTACACACACTGACAACTACACACACACTCAGAACTACACACACACTGCCAACTACACACACTGACAACTACACACACACACACTGACAACTACACACACTGACAACTACACATACACACTTACAACTACACACACACACACTGACAACTACATACACTGACAACTACACACACACACACACACACACACACTGACAACTACAGCCACTGAGAACTACACACACACACTGACAACTACACACACACACACACTCAGAACTACACACGCACTGACAACTACACACACACACACACACTGAGAACTACACACACACACTGACAACTACACACACACTGAGAACAACACACACACTGAGAACTACACACACACACACACACTGACAACTACACACAAACATTGACAACTACACACACACTGACAACTACACACACACACTGACAACTACACACACTGACAACTACACACACACACACACACACACACACACACTGAGAACTACACACACACTGACAACTACACACACACTGACAACTACACACACACACACACACACACTGACAACTACACACACACACTGAAAACTACACACACACTGAGAACTACACACACACTCAGACACACACATAGACACACACACCTTTGGTCCTGGCAGCCCGGGGTTTCCTCTCGGTCCAGCATCACCGGGGTCGCCACGGGTACCCTGTTACACAGATAGTGGTTACCATAGTCACATTATCATGCCATCCCCATGGTTACATGGTTAACTGCCACCATATCACCATAACACAGTAACATGAACATGTACACGCACACACACACACACACACACACCCACACACACACACACACACACACCCACACACACACACACACACACACACACACACACACACAGGAACCCAAGACATTGTGATAAGACTGGTGAACCTACGTTCTTCCCTGCCTCTCCTGAAGAGCCGGGGGGCCCGCGTGGCCCTGGGAGTCCTATGTCTCCCTTGGTTCCTTTGTTTCCTACCTCACCTGATAGTCCTCTCAGCCCCTCAGGACCCGCCTCGCCCTGAAACACAGGAGGACAACACAGGTAGGGTGGGTGTGTGAGTCTGAGAGAGTGAAGGTGTGTGATGTTGTGTCATACCTTGTCTCCTTTAACTCCATTTGGTCCCGGAGTGCCCTTTGACCCAAAGTCTCCTCTTCTCCCCTACAACACAACAACACAACAACCATTACACTACACAACTGGACAAACATTACACAACCATTAGAGACAGAAACCATTAGACTATGCCACAACCTACAGACAATATTTAGACACAGAGCTAGTTCTGCTAGAACATGTTGGCTGTGTCATCATGCAGAGCTTCAGAGGCTCTCACCAGTTCTCCTTTGTCCCCTGGGCCTCCAGCAATTCCCTTGAAGAGACACACAAATTATTATATGACATAATGTTTGGTTTAATAAATGCAATTCTACAGTATTATACATTATTGGACCAGTTATAGTGTTATAGTCTGTGTGGAGTAAACCTTCTTACTGGTGACCCTTTGACTCCAGGGAAGCCAGGCGAGCCAGTACTCCCTCTCTCACCCTGAGGAGGAAGACAACAGGGTTATTTACCCTTTAACTCTGACCTATAACCTTTAACCTCTAACTCTGACCTATAACCTTTAACTCTGACATAACCTTTAACCTCTGACTCTGACCTATACCCTTGAACCTCTATCTCTGACCTATAACCTTTAACCTCTAACTCTGACCTATACCCTTTAACCTCTAACTCTGACCTATAACTCTGACCTATACCCTTTAACCTGTAACTCTGACCTATAACTCTGACCTATACCCTTTAACCTCTAACTCTGACCTTTAACCTCTAACTCTGACCTATACCCTTTAACCTCTAACTCTGACCTATAACCTTTAACCTCTAACTCTGACCTTTAACCTCTAACTCTGACCTATAACCTTTAACTCTGACATAACCTTTAACCTCTGACTCTGACCTATACCCTTGAACCTCTATCTCTGACCTATAACCTTTAACCTCTAACTCTGACCTATACCCTTTAACCTCTAACTCTGACCTATACCCTTTAACCTCTAACTCTGACCTCTAACTCTGACCTATACCCTTTAACCTCTAACTCTGACCTATAACTCTGACCTATACCCTTTAACCTCTAACTCTGACCTTTAACCTCTAACTCTGACCTATACCCTTTAACCTCTAACTCTGACCTATAACCTTTAACCTCTAACTCTGACCTTTAACCTCTAACTCTGACCTATACCCTTTAACCTCTAACTCTGACCTATAACCTTTAACCTCGAACTCTGACCTATAACCTTTAAACTTTCTATCAGGGTTCCTGGCCTAACAACCACAGAGGTCAGGTATGATCACTTTGATGTCAGAGCGTAGCTGTATGGAACTCTGGGATGTAGGAAGTAACATCATATCATGTTTAGTGACTACGTGTTTACCTTAGGCCCAGCGTCTCCCAACGGCCCGAGGGGGCCTGCTCTTCCTGGTCGACCGGAATCTCCCTGGAGACACAAACACAATGATTGTATAACTACAAGCTGCAAAGGTGTTGTTCCAATTTTATTATTACAATTATTTTATAACCACAAACCTTCTCTCCATCTGTTCCAGAGAGTCCACCATCACCCGCGTCTCCTGGGTGACCATCAGGACCCTGTTGTCAGAGACACACACACAGACACACACACAGACACACACACACACACACACACACACACACACACACACACACACACACACACACACACACACACACACACACACCAACGTAATTATATAACACACACACACACACACACACACACACACACACACACACACACACACACACACACACACACACACACACACACACACACAAAACACACACACACCAACGTAATTATATAACACACACACACACTGGGCAAATAGGGGTGAATGTACACTAATTTCAACCAGATTTCAACCACCAATCAAAAACGTGATTTCAAGGGTTGGTTTACTTTACAACTCAATTAACTATCAAGCCATTAGTGTTTTTAGTAATAGGACATATAATCGATGTTGATGTTATGTTATGTAAGGTTTCTCAGAACATACCCGGTCTCCTGGATCTCCTTTGCAGCCGGGAGCACCGATACGTCCCATCTTCCCCTTCTGTCCGTCAGTCCCGTTACGTCCAGCTAGGCCCCCCACCCCCTTCTTCCCCTCAGCTCCGATCTCTCCCTGAAAACACACACACAGTCAGCAATAATACATCATTTTGACTATCTCGAGTCCCACACTGAGCAGAGCTGATAATCAATAATGAATATCTAATGAAATATTGATCTCACCTTTTCACCCTTCAGACCGATTTGACCCTATAGGAGCACAGCAGAAAACAGAACAACAACCATGAGGGAAACAACACACATTATTACTGGTATTACTAGTCACTACATACTGTATAAAGACATTATTACTGGTATTACTAGTCACTACATACTGTATAAAGACATTATTACTGGTATTACTAGTCACTACATACTGTATAAAGACATTATTAATGGTATTACTAGTCACTACATACTGTATAAAGACATTATTAATGGTATTACTAGTCACTACATATAAATACATTATTACTGGTATTACTAGTCACTACATACTGTATAAAGACATTATTAATGGTATTACTAGTCACTACATACTGTATAAAGACATTATTAATGGTATTACTAGTCACTACATACTGTATAAAGACATTATTACTGGTATTACTAGTCACTACATACGGTATAAAGACATTATTACTGGTATTACTAGTCACTACATATAAATACATTATTACTGGTATTACTAGTCACTACATATAAATACATTATTAATGGTATTACTAGTCACTACATACTGTATAAAGACATTATTACTGGTATTACTAGTCACTACATATAAATACATTATTACTGGTATTACTAGTCACTACATATAAAGACATTATTACTGGTATTACTAGTCACTACATACTGTATAAAGACATTATTAATGGTATTACTAGTCACTACATACTGTATAAAGACATTATTAATGGTATTACTAGTCACTACATACTGTATAAAGACATTATTACTGGTATTACTA
Organism: Thymallus thymallus; assembly: GCA_023634145.1. Classification (NCBI taxonomy): domain Eukaryota; kingdom Metazoa; phylum Chordata; class Actinopteri; order Salmoniformes; family Salmonidae; genus Thymallus; species Thymallus thymallus. The sequence goes on from CM042383.1 coordinate 757,175, forward strand.
GTCACTACATACTGTATAAAGACATTATTAATGGTATTACTAGTCACTACATACTGTATAAAGACATTATTAATGGTATTACTAGTCACTACATATAAATACATTATTACTGGTATTACTAGTCACTACATACTGTATAAAGACATTATTAATGGTATTACTAGTCACTACATACTGTATAAAGACATTATTAATGGTATTACTAGTCACTACATACTGTATAAAGACATTATTACTGGTATTACTAGTCACTACATACTGTATAAAGACATTATTAATGGTATTACTAGTCACTACATACTGTATAAAGACATTATTACTGGTATTACTAGTCACTACATATAAATACATTATTACTGGTATTACTAGTCACTACATACTGTATAAAGACATTATTAATGGTATTACTAGTCACTACATACTGTATAAAGACATTATTAATGGTATTACTAGTCACTACATACTGTATAAAGACATGATTACTGGTATTACTAGTCACTACATATAAATACATTATTACTGGTATTACTAGTCACTATATATAAAGACATTATTACTGGTATTACTAGTCACTACATATAAATACATTATTAATGGTATTACTAGTCACTACATATAAATACATTATTACTGGTATTACTAGTCACTACATACTGTATAAAGACATTATTACTGGTGTTACTAGTCACTACATATAAATACATTATTATTGGTATTACTAGTCACTACATACTGTATAAAGACATTATTAATGGTATTACTAGTCACTACATATAAATACATTATTAATGGTATTACTAGTCACTACATACTGTATAAAGACATTATTAATGGTATTACTAGTCACTACATATAAATACATTATTAATGGTATTACTAGTCACTACATACTGTATAAAGACATTATTACTGGTATTACTAGTCACTACATACTGTATAAAGACATTATTAATGGTATTACTAGTCACTACATACTGTATAAAGACATTATTAATGGTATTACTAGTCACTACATATAAATACATTATTACTGGTATTACTAGTCACTACATACTGTATAAATACATTATTAATGGTATTACTAGTCACTACATACTGTATAAATACATTATTAATGGTATTACTAGTCACTACATATAAATTCATTATTAATGGTATTACTAGTCACTACATACTGTATAAAGACATTATTACTGGTATTACTAGTCACTACATACTGTATAAAGACATTATTAATGGTATTACTAGTCACTACATACTGTATAAAGACATTATTAATGGTATTACTAGTCACTACATATAAATACATTATTAATGGTATTACTAGTCACTACATATAAATACATTATTACTGGTATTACTAGTCACTACATACTGTATAAATACATTATTAATGGTATTACTAGTCACTACATATAAATTCATTATTAATGGTATTACTAGTCACTACATACTGTATAAAGACATTATTACTGGTATTACTTGTCACTACATACTGTATAAAGACATTATTAATGGTATTACTAGTCACTACATACTGTATAAAGACATTATTAATGGTATTACTAGTCACTACATATAAATACATTATTAATGGTATTACTAGTCACTACATATAAATACATTATTAATGGTATTACTAGTCACTACATATAAAGACATTATTACTGGTATTACTAGTCACTACATATAAATACATTATTAATGGTATTACTAGTCACTACATATAAAGACATTATTACTGGTATTACTAGTCACTACATACTGTATAAAGACATTATTAATGGTATTACTAGTCACTACATATACATACATTATTAATGGTATTACTAGTCACTACATATAAATACATTATTTATGGTATTACTAGTCACTACATATAAATACATTATTAATGGTATTACTAGTCACTACATATAAAGACATTATTACTGGTATTACTAGTCACTACATATAAATACATTATTAATGGTATTACTAGTCACTACATACTGTATAAAGACATTATTACTGGTATTACTAGTCACTACATACTGTATAAAGACATTATTAATGGTATTACTAGTCACTACATACTGTATAAAGACATTATTACTGGTATTACTAGTCACTACATATAAATACATTATTAATGGTATTACTAGTCACTACATATAAATACATTATTAATGGTATTACTAGTCACATGTGCATCTTTAGCATACATAATTACTGGTAGTGTGTGTGAATAGGAGGAGCCTGGAGACTTACCTTGACTCCTGGTTGACCGATGGGACCCTCAATGCCGGGGTCGCCCTGTCTTCCTCTCTCACCTTTAGGACCGGGGATTCCATTGTCTCCTTTGGCCCCCTGTAACACACAACTGAGTCAGAATACACACACAGTCCAGTCTTAAGGGCTTTCCACACCAAGGGCAATAATTGTAACGATAACTATAACCATAACACAAACTGAGTAAGCTGTGAATGGTCCTGGCGCACCAAAAAAAGGGTCAAGGGAAGCCAGTTTGGATTTGGACCAATCACATCACATAAAAATATGTAGCTAATGCATGGCCTAATATGTAGCTAATATTTAACTTCTTATTTTGGCTACACATTTCTAGCCTCTCTCATCCAGCTGTTACCGTGAGCAATAGGGTATAGGCTACGCAAGCCTCTCCGCTAGTCCTCTTCTTGTGAAATCCCAGGAAAAGCTATAGGCTACTATAGCTATACAATGTATATTTAGCATTTGTTTTACTAGGCCAAATATTCTACTATATTGGTTATACTAGGCCTAATAGCCTACTATATTGGTTATACTAGGCCTAATAGCCTACTACATAATTTATTTAATCTGTATCCTAATAAACTGAATGGTTTCCCGAGTCATAGTGAGAGGACCACACAACATGTCATCGTGTGACTCCAAGTTTCGTGTGACACCAACATTTCTCGCATAATGCATTTTACCGACACATAAAGATCCCACTGTCAAGCGTATTATATTTTGTCGACATTTGTAATGTTTACCAAACAATGTTCTGTTTCCATCAGGCCTGCCATGACGTTTATCCAACATGTACTTTACTGGCTTAAAACGTTTGGATGGAAACCTGGTAATGTTACCAGGACCACATTCAGTAGACTACTGGTAATGTTACCAGGACCACATTCAGTAGACTACTGGTAATGTTACCAGGACCACATTCAGTAGACTACTGGTAATGTTACCAGGACCACATTCAGTAGACTACTGGTAATGTTACCAGGACCACGTTCAGTAGACTACTGGTAATGTTACCAGGACCACAATCAGTAGACTACTGGTAATGTTACCAGGACCACGTTCAGTAGACTACTGGTAATGTTACCAGGACCACGTTCAGTAGACTACTGTTAATGTTACCAGGACCACATTCAGTAGACTGCTGGTAATGTTACCAGGACCACGTTCAGTAGACTACTGGTAATGTTACCAGGACCACGTTCAGTAGACTACTGGTAATGTTACCAGGACCACGTTCAGTAGACTACTGGTAATGTTACCAGGACCACGTTCAGTAGACTACTGGTAATGTTACCAGGACCACGTTCAGTAGACTACTGGTAATGTTACCAGGACCACGTTCAGTAGACTACTGGTAATGTTACCAGGACCACGTTCAGTAGACTACTGGTAATGTTACCAGGACCACGTTCAGTAGACTACTGGTAATGTTACCAGGACCACGTTCAGTAGACTACTGGTAATGTTACCAGGACCACGTTCAGTAGACTACTGGTAATGTTACCAGGACCACGTTCAGTAGACTACTGGTAATGTTACCAGGACCACGTTCAGTAGACTACTGGTAATGTTACCAGGGTGTTCCCACATTATTACTAGGCCTACAGCCTGCAGTAGGATGTGTTGATCAGTTGATTGACAGGTGTAGCCTATATTGTAGTGTGGATGCTCTTGTCTAGTCATGTATAGTTTATGTTATCGTCCATGTTGTGGATGGCCCTTTAACAGGAGAAACCAGAGGAAACGACAAGCAGTGTCTGTCTGTCTGTCTGTCTGTCTGTCTGTCTGTCTGTCTGTCTGTCTGTCTGGGTGTGTACCTTCTGTCCTCTGTGTCCTTTGGGACCAGGAGGTCCTTCTGTCTCCAGACACTTCACCTTGTAGCACTAACATGGAAGAGACAGAGACATCTAGTATCAATCAATCAATCAGACAGGTAGAGACAGATACATCTAGTATCATTCAATCAATCAGACAGGTAGAGACAGATACATCTAGTATCATTCAATCAATCAGACAGGGAGAGACAGAGACATCTAGTATCAATCAATCAATCAGACAGGTAGAGACAGATACATCTAGTATCAATCAATCAGACAGGTAGAGACATCGACATCTAGTATCAATCAATCAGACAGGTAGAGACAGAGACATCTAGTATCATTCAATCAATCAGACAGGGAGAGACAGGGACATCTAGTATCAATCAATCAATTTCTTTGCAACTCTGCCTAGAAGGCCAGCATCCCGGAGTCGCCTTTTCACTGTTGACGTTGAGACTGGTGTTTTGTGGGTACTATTTAATGAAGCTGTCAGTTGAGGACTTGTGAGGCGTCTGTTTCTCAAACTAGACACAATAATGTACTTGTCCTCTTGCTCAGTTGGGCACCGGGGCCTCCCACTCCTCTTTCTATTCTGGTTAGAGCCAGTTTGCACTGTTCTGTGAAGGGAGTAGTACACAGCGTTGTACGAAATCTTCAGTTTCTTGGCAATTTCTCGCATGGAATAGCCTTCATTTCTCAGAACAAGAATAGACTGATGAGTTTCAGAAGAAAGTTATTTGTTTCTGGCCATTTTGAGGCTGTAATCGAACCCACAAATGCTGATGCTCCAGATACTCAACTAGTCTAAAGAAGACCAGTTTTATTGCTTCTTTAATCAGCACAACAGTTTTCAGCTGTCTAACATAATTGCAAAAGGGTTTTCTAATGATCAATTAGCCTTTTAAAATGATAAACTTGGATTAGCTAACACAACGTGCCATTGGAACACAGGAGTGATGGTTGCTGATAATGGGCCTATGTAGATATTCCATAAAAAATCTGCCGTTTCCAGCTACAATAGTCATTTACAACATTAACAATGTCTACACTGTATTTCTGATCAATTTGATGTTATTTTAATGGACAAAACATTAGCTTTTCTTTCAAAAACAAGGACATTTCTAAGTGACCCTAAACTTTTGAACAGTAGTGTACATATATATACATACACTATATATATACACGTGGACACCTGCTCGTCCAACATCTCATTCCAAAATATGGAGTTGGTCCCCTCTTTGCTGCTATAACAGCCTCCACTCTTCTAGGAAGGCTTTCCACTAGATGTTGGAACATTGCTGTGAGGACTTGCTTCCATTCAGCAACAAGAGCATTAGTCAGGTTGGACAATGATGTTGGGCAATTAGGCCTGTCTTGCAGTCTACTTTGCAATTCATCCCAAAGGTGTTTGATGTGGTTGAGGTCAGGGCTCTGTGCAGGCCAGTCGAGTTCTTCCACACCGATCTCGACAAACCATTTCTGTATGGACCTCGCTTTCTGCACGGGGGCACTGTCATGCTGAAACAGGAAAGAGCCTTCCCCAAACTGTTGCCACAAAGTTGGAAGCAAAGAATCGTCTAGAATGTCATTGTATGCTGTAGAGTTAAGATTCCCTTCACTGGAACTAAGGATTCTGAATCATGAAAAACAGCCCCAGACCTTTATTCGTCCTCCACCAAACTTTACAGTTGGCACCATGCATTGGGACAGGGAGCGTTCACTAATTTGAAGGGCTGTTCGCATTCCTTTGCATATATAGTGTATATATAGTGATATATCATCTGGTATGTTACAATAGTATGGTGATTCTAGGTTGATTGTATGGTAACAGTGATATTGTTGCTCTCAGCCTCACCTCCTGATAGGCCAGATGGGTCTGGAAAAGACAAGATAAGAGTTGAAATATAAAACTATAGTATACAATCATCACAGTGTGTGTTAGTGTGTGTGTGTTAGTGTGTGTATGTGTTAGTGTGTGTATGTGTTAGTGTGTGTGTGTTAGTGTGTTAGTGTGTGTATGTGTTAGTGTGTGTATGTGTTAGTGTGTGTGTGTTAGTGTGTGTATGTGTGTTAGTGTGTGTATGTTAGTGTGTGTGTGTGTGTTAGTGTGTGTATGTGTTAGGGTGTGTATGTGTTAGTGTGTGTATGTGTTAGGGTGTGTATGTGTTAGTGTGTGTATGTGTTAGGGTGTGTATGTGTTAGTGTGTGTATGTGTTAGTGTGTGTATGTGTTAGGGTGTGTATGTGTTAGTGTGTGTATGTGTTAGGGTGTGTATGTGTTAGTGTGTGTATGTGTTAGGGTGTGTATGTGTTAGTGTGTGTATGTGTTAGTGTGTGTATGTGTTAGTGTGTGTATGTGTTAGTGTGTGTATGTGTTAGTGTGTATGTGTTAGTGTGTGTATGTGTTAGTGTGTGTATGTGTTAGGGTGTGTATGTGTTAGTGTGTGTATGTGTTAGGGTGTGTATGTGTTAGTGTGTGTATGTGTTAGGGTGTGTATGTGTTAGTGTGTGTATGTGTTAGTGTGTGTATGTGTTAGGGTGTGTATGTGTTAGTGTGTGTATGTGTTAGGGTGTGTATGTGTTAGTGTGTGTATGTGTTAGTGTGTGTATGTGTTAGTGTGTGTATGTGTTAGTGTGTGTATGTGTTAGTGTGTATGTGTTAGTGTGTGTATGTGTTAGTGTGTGTATGTGTTAGGGTGTGTATGTGTTAGTGTGTGTATGTGTTAGGGTGTGTATGTGTTAGTGTGTGTATGTGTTAGTGTGTGTATGTGTTAGTGTGTGTGTGTTAGTGTGTGTATGTGTTAGTGTGTGTATGTGTTAGTGTGTGTATGTGTTAGGGTGTGTATTAATGTGTGTGTGTGTGTGTGTGTGTGTTAGTGTGTGTATGTGTTAGGGTGTGTATGTGTTAGTGTGTGTATGTGTTAGTGTGTGTATGTGTTAGGGTGTGTATGTGTTAGTGTGTGTATGTGTTAGGGTGTGTATGTGTTAGTGTGTGTATGTGTTAGTGTGTGTATGTGTTAGTGTGTGTATGTGTTAGTGTGTGTATGTGTTAGTGTGTGTATGTGTTAGGGTGTGTATTAATGTGTGTGTGTGTGTGTGTTACCATGGTCTTGATGATGCGATCTATAGTGTCTAGCTGTATAACAGGCTTGTTGCCACTGAGGTCGACAGCCAGGAAGTCTCTTCTGTAGACGTTGGCTGGAGAGTTAGCGATCTCCCTCAGACCCGTCTCGTCCACGTTCTTCGTTGCTGCGACCACAAACATTCTGATGCCCTCGTCGCGTGCCCGCTCCGCCGTCACCTTCACCCCACCGCAGGGGTTTCCTGTCACATGACCATCGGTGATGACGACAGCGAATCGCAGCGCTCCGGGGTCGGAAGGCGAGCGTGTCATTTCCTGTGTCATGTTGGCGAGGGCGCAGTCGATGTAGGTTCCCTTACCTAGATACCGGATACCCCTCACACCCTGAAACAAGAACAACAGTTACTGTATACCCCTCACACCCTGAAACAACAACAACAGTTACTGTATACCCCTCACCTCCTGAAACAAGAACAACAGTTACTGTATACCCCTCACCTCCTGAAACAAGAACAACAGTTACTGTATACCCCTTACCTCCTGAAACAAGAACAACAGTTACTGTATACCCCTCACCTCATGAAACAAGAACAACAGTTACTGTATACCCCTCACCTCCTGAAACAAGAACAACAGTTACTGTATACCCCTCACCTCCTGAAACAAGAACAACAGTTACTGTATACCCCTCACCTCCTGAAACAAGAACAACAGTTACTGTATACCCCTTACCTCATGAAACAAGAACAACAGTTACTGTATACCCCTCACACCCTGAAACAAGAACAACAGTTACTGTATACCCCTCACCTCCTGAAACAAGAACAGCAGTTACTGTATACCCCTCACACCCTGAAACAAGAACAACAGTTACTGTATACCCCTCACCTCCTGAAACAAGAACAACAGTTACTGTATACCCCTCACCTCCTGAAACAAGAACAACAGTTACTGTATACCCCTTACCTCATGAAACAAGAACAACAGTTACTGTATACCCCTCACACCCTGAAACAAGAACAACAGTTACTGTATACCCCTCACACCCTGAAACAAGAACAGCAGTTACTGTATACCCCTCACACCCTGAAACAAGAACAACAGTTACTGTATACCCCTCACCTCCTGAAACAACAACAGTGGATGTAGGTTCAACCTGTATGCAACTGTCTTTAATGTTGTGCTCCAAATTGAACCTTAATTTAACTAGGCAAGTCAGTTAAGAACAAATTCTTATTTACAATGACGGCCTACACTGGCCAAACTCGGACGACACTGGGCCAATTGTGAGTCGCCCTATGGGACTCGCAATCACGGACGGTTGTGATGGGACAAGGACATCCCGGCCGGCCAAAACCTCCCTTAACCCGGACGAAGCTGGGCCAACTGTACGGGTCTCCCGGTCGCGGCCGGCTGCGATACCCTGGGATTGAACCAGGATGTGTAGTGACACAGCTAGCACTGCGATCCAGAGCCTTAGACCACTGTGCCACTCAGGAGGCCCCAGTTTCTACATTAAACATAAGAGCAATCGATCTATGTTGACTGCTAGTATGTGTGTATGTGAGTAAGTACATGCGTGTGTATGTGTGTAAGTACATGCGTGTGTATGTGAGTAAGTACATGCGTGTGTATGTGAGTAAGTACATGCGTGTGTATGTGAGTAAGTACATGCGTGTGTATGTGAGTAAGTACATGCGTGTGTATGTGAGTAAGTACATGCGTGTGTATGTGAGTAAGTACATGCGTGTGTATGTGAGTAAGTACATGCGTGTGTATGTGAGTAAGTACATGCGTGTGTATGTGAGTAAGTACATGCGTGTGTATGTGAGTAAGTACATGCGTGTGTATGTGAGTAAGTACATTAGTGTGTATGTGAGTAAGTACATGCGTGTGTATGTGTGTAAGTACATGCGTGTGTATGTGAGTAAGTACATGCGTGTGTATGTGAGTAAGTACATGCGTGTGTGTGTGAGTAAGTACATGTGTGTGTATGTGTGTAAGTACATGCGTGTGTATGTGAGTAAGTACATGCGTGTGTATGTGAGTAAGTACATGTGTGTGTATGTGAGTAAGTACATGCGTGTGTATGTGAGTAAGTACATGCGTGTGTATGTGAGTAAGTACATGCGTGTGTATGTGAGTAAGTACATGCGTGTGTATGTGAGTAAGTACATGCGTGTGTATGTGAGTAAGTACATGCGTGTGTATGTGAGTAAGTACATGCGTGTGTATGTGAGTAAGTACATGCGTGTGTATGTGAGTAAGTACATTAGTGTGTATGTGAGTAAGTACATGCGTGTGTATGTGTGTAAGTACATGCGTGTGTATGTAAGTAAGTACATGCGTGTGTATGTGAGTAAGTACATGCGTGTGTATGTGAGTAAGTACATGCGTGTGTATGTGAGTAAGTACATGCGTGTGTATGTGAGTAAGTACATGCGTGTGTATGTGAGTAAGTACATTAGTGTGTATGTGAGTAAGTACATGCGTGTGTATGTGTGTAAGTACATGCGTGTGTATGTAAGTAAGTACATGCGTGTGTATGTGAGTAAGTACATGCGTGTGTGTGTGAGTAAGTACATGTGTGTGTATGTGTGTAAGTACATGCGTGTGTATGTGAGTAAGTACATGCGTGTGTATGTGAGTAAGTACATGTGTGTGTATGTGAGTAAGTACATGCGTGTGTATGTGAGTAAGTACATGCGTGTGTATGTGAGTAAGTACATGCGTGTGTATGTGAGTAAGTACATGCGTGTGTATGTGAGTAAGTACATGCGTGTGTATGTGAGTAAGTACATGCGTGTGTATGTGAGTAAGTACATGCGTGTGTATGTGTGTGTATTTGTGCGTGAGTGAGTGCAAGCGTGCATTTGACCCACCTGTATGAAAGCGTCCTTGGCCTGTATGCGGCTGAAGACCTGTTGTCTCTGGGAGAAGTGTAGTCCTCCTAACTGCCATCTGATCTGGACCAGACCTTTATACTCAGCATCTTCCAGACGCTCAGCAAAACGCTCTGTAAACATCTACACACACATTAAGGAGGAGGAAGGCTTTAGAAATACGAGTTTAGAAATACGAGTTTAGAAATAAGAGTTTAGAAATAAGTAATATCCAGGGGAGGTGTAAAATTATCATATAGTCTCCACCAGCGAGTCAGTGGTGGTGTAACATTATCATATAGTCTCCACCAGCGAGCCAGGGAGAGGTGTAACATTATCATATAGTCTCCACCAGCGAGCCAGGGAGAGGTGTAAAATTATCATATAGTCTCCACCAGCGAGTCAGTGGTGGTGTAACATTATCATATAGTCTCCACCAGCGAGCCAGGGAGAGGTGTAACATTATCATATAGTCTCCACCAGCGAGCCAGTGGTGGTGTAACATTATCATATAGTTGTAGTAAGAGGAACCTTGATGCTCTCCACCAGTGATCCAGGGGGAGGTTCTTGCAGGGCGATGGTCTCAGACGTGTCGATGGTAAAGTACACGTCTATAGGACACGCATGTTTCTCTGCTGGACACACACACACAACCACGTTAGGACACATGTTAACACACACACAACCACGTTAGGACACATGTTAACACACACACAACCACGTTAGGACACATGTTAACACACACACAACCACGTTAGGACACATGTTAACACACACACAACCACGTTAGGACACATGTTAACACACACACAACCACGTTAGGACACATGTTAACACACACACAACCACGTTAGGACACATGTTAACACACACACAACCACGTTAGGACACATGTTAACGCACACACAACCACGTTAGGACACATGTTAACGCACACACAACCACGTTAGGACACATGTTAACACACACACAACCACGTTAGGACACATGTTAACACACACACAACCACGTTAGGACACATGTTAACACACACACAACCACGTTAGGACACATGTTAACACACACACAACCACGTTAGGACACATGTTAACACACACACAACCACGTTAGGACACATGTTAACACACACACAACCACGTTAGGACACATGTTAACACACACACAACCACGTTAGGACACATGTTAACACACACACAACCACGTTAGGACACATGTTAACACACACACAACCACGTTAGGACACATGTTAACACACACACAACCACGTTAGGACACATGTTAACACACACACAACCACGTTAGGACACATGTTAACACACACACAACCACGTTAGGACACGTGTTAACACACACACAACCACGTTAGGACACGTGTTAACACACACACAACCACGTTAGGACACATGTTAACACACACACAACCACTTTAGGACACATGTTAACACACACATACAACCACGTTAGGACACATGTTAACACACACACAACCACGTTAGGACACATGTTAACACACACATACAACCACGTTAGGACACATGTTAACATACACACATGTAAATGTAAACACAAATAAAAATCAAATTAAATCTCAAAATAGCCATAGTCCTCTGTTCAAAGTCTTACTTATTGTTTAGTGTAAACTGAGGAATACGGCCTATTCTTTTTAAACAGAGGACTATGGCCTATTAGTGTAAACCGAGGACTATGGCCTATTAGTGTAAACCGAGGACTATGGCCTATCAGTGTAAACAGAGGATTACAGCCTATTAGTGTAGACCGAGGACTGCGGCCTGTTAGTGTAAACAGAGGACTACGGCCTATTAGTGTAAACAGAGGACTACGGCCTATTGGTGTAAACCAAGGACTACGGCCTATTAGTGTAAACAGAGGACTACGGCCTATTACTGTAAAACGAGGACTACGCCCTATTAGTGTAAACTGAGGACTACGGCCTATTAGTGTAAACAGAGGACTACGGCCTATTAGTGTAAACCAAGGACTACGGCCTATTACTGTAAAATGAGGACTACGCCCTATTAGTGTAAACCGAGGACTACGGCCTATTGGTGTAAACCAAGGACTACGGCCTATTAGTGTAAACAGAGGACTACGACGTATTAGTGTAAACCGAGGACTACGCCCTATTAGTGTAAACCGAGGACTACGCCCTATTACTGTAAAACGAGGACTACGCCCTATTAGTGTAAACAGAGGACTACGGCCTATTAGTGTAAACAGAGGACTACGGCCTATTAGTGTAAACAGAGGACTACGGCCTATTAGTGTAAACAGATGACTACGGCCTATTAGTGTAAACAGAGGACTACGGCCTATTAGTGTAAACAGAGGACTACGGCCTATTAGTGTAAACCGAGGACTACGCCCTATTAGTGTAAACAGAGGACTACGGCCTATTAGTGTAAACAGATGACTACGGCCTATTAGTGTAAACAGAGGACTACGGCCTATTAGTGTAAACAGATGACTACGGCCTATTAGTGTAAACAGAGGACTACGGCCTATTAGTGTAAACAGAGGACTATGGCCTATTAGTGTAAACAGAGGACTACGGCCTATTAGTGTAAAAGGGGACTACGGCCTATTAGTGTAAAAAGAGGACTACGGCCTATTAGTGTAAAACGAGGACTATGGCCTATTAGTGTGAACAGAGGACTACGGCCTATTAGTGTAAAACGAGGACTACGGCCTATTAGTGTAAACAGATGACTACGCCCTATTAGTGTAAAACGAGGACTATGGCCTATTAGTGTG
>CM042383.1:775000-820000 GCA_023634145.1 Thymallus thymallus
GGGCAGCATTCGTGGCAATAGGCCTGGCTCATTATTTAGTTACGACTGTCAGTGAAAAGCAATGCATCTAAAATGTATGAAGATAATGTTTATTGAGTATAATTTAAAATCTTGATTCTAGAAGAGGGGGGGGTGTGATGTAGATAATATGAAGATATTGGCGTCTTTCTCCAGAATGCATGCAGTCTGCTCTCCGGTATGTGCTCCTGCTATCTCCCGCCTATTACTGCACATTCATTGTTTTATTGTGTGAAATGCTTAACCTTTGTTTAATTTGATAAATTCTCCACTACATACCGTATGTTTTTATTTGTCGGCTTTAGGCCTATGTATTTTACTTAGTTAACGATGGAAGCCTACTGCTGCATTAGCCAATAGGCTATATCACTGAGTCACTACCGACAACCTGGTTCGATTCCAGACTGTATCACAACTGGCCGTGAGTGGGAGTCCTATAGGGCGGCTCACAATTGGCCCAGCGTCGTCCGAGTTTGGCCGGTGTAGGTTACATTTAAAAAATATATATGAAAATGTTCAGATCAAAATAATTATAACTGGCACGCAGATCGGTAGAAATCGTAGGATAAATTGTAAGCTTCCCCAAACTTGAAACTAATGAGCTGCCTTTGGTCTTTACTATAACACCCATTATCAAAAAACGGGCCCGTCTATAGAAGTCAAACTGATTCGTTCTGGCGCCGGCCTGGCCTTTTCACATTGTAAGATCCGGTAACGCACGGTTTAACAGGGAACAGCAGGGATGCATGTTCTGCACTGGGTGCGTTCCAGAAGTGTACACACATTATCTGTGCAAACCTGAGCAGAATATCATATCTCAGGAACCATATCAACACGATCAAGCGGTAATGGATTTGTAATCTGCGCAGGCCTGGATCTGGAACGCACCCAATCAGCACAGAACAGTGTTCATCTGAACTAAAGTAGATGCAGCATTTTCACAACTGTCTAAAACGGAAATATTAGCTTAGTTTATAGCTATCTGACGGGTCTCCAAATGAGAGTGGAGACGATGCGCGTGCGTGTATTCAAAACGTCACACACACATTTACAAGGCTGTAAAATTACATAAACCCTAACGCATATTTGAGTCGGATATTAATGATAACACAGAGATAGAGAGAGATAGAGAAAACTTTAACTATTTGCACATCGTTACAACAATGTATATAGACATAATATGCAGTTACATTTTCTAAACTCACCCAAAACTTTACAACAACTCCAGAACCTTCGTAACAGCGCGTGTAACCCTCGCTGGATCAGAATCTCATCTCGTGGGGAGCAAAACAGGAGGAAAGGAGAGGAATAAAATAATGTTCTGGATGCGCGCGAGGTCCGGTCGTCCCAAAGAAGAAGAGGCGCTTGCTCTCCCGTTTCTCTCCGTGAGCTCGAGCTGTTTTGATCCCTCCTCCTGTTCTCCCGCATGCGTCCACGAGGAGGCGCCCTGGGTCCACAGGAGATGTGTGTGTGTGTGTGTGTGTGTGTGTGTAAATTTATGCTCGTGTGTTTGCGCGCTTGTGCGTTTGTGCGTGCACTTGAGTTGGCGCGTGCCAGTACGCCTGTTAATCTCCTTTCAGCATTCAGTGATATGACTTGTTTTGATTGTGCCCAGCAGCAGGGCTTGAGAGAGAGCAGGATCTAAATTGACCATATGAGTGCTTATAGCGAGGCCTGGGGCGTGGGCTTAGCTACATTACACAGACAGGCCAGGGCGTGGGGCGGGGCGGCATCGGTACTCTTTAGTCTTATTGGATGTCATCTGGTTGGTAATAGAACACATGTGGACGGATTCACAGGGAAATGACTGGGATAAAACGATGGACATTATAGAGCTCTATAGTAAACACACACACACACACACACACACACACACACCAAACAACACTGTAACGGCCTGTGTGTGTGTGTGTGTTATGTGTGTGTGTATGTTTGTGCGCTGTGTGTGTGTGTGTGTGTGTGTGGTTTGTGTGTGTGTGTATGTGTGTGGTTTGTGTATGTGTGTGTGTGTATGTGTGTGGGGTGTGTGTGTGTGAGGTGTGTGTGTGTGCATGTGTGTGTGGTGTGTGTGTGTATGTGTGTGGTTTGTGTGTGTGTGTGTGTGTGTGTGTGTATGTGTGTGGGGTGTGTGTGTGTATGTGTGTGGTTTGTGTGTGTGTGTGTGTGTTATGTGTGTGTGTATGTTTGTGCGCTGTGTGTGTGTGTGTGGTGTGTGTGTGTATGTGTGTGGTTTGTGTGTGTGTGTGTGTGTGTGTATGTGTGTGGGGTGTGTGTGTGTGTGGTGTGTGTGTGTATGTGTGTAGAAACTATTTTTACTAGTTTCTACGTTGTAGAAACCTTCACTTGGAATGCTTTTCCAACAGCCTTGAAGGAATTCCGACATATGCTGAGCACTTGTTGGCTGCTTTTCCTTCACTCTGCGGTCCAACTCATCCCAAACCATCTCAATTTGGTTGAGGTCGGGTGATTGTGGAGGCCAGGTCATCTGATGCAGCACTCCATCACTCTCCTTGGTCAAATAGCCCTTACACAGCCTGGAGGTGTTTTGGGTCATTGTCCTGTTGAAAAACAAATGATAGTCTCACTAAGCACAAACCAGATGGATGGCGTATCTCTGCAGAATGCTGTGATAGCCATGCTGGTTAAGTGTGCCTTGAATTCTAAATAAATCACAGACAGTGTCACCAGCAAAACACTCCTACACCATCACACCTCCTCCTCCATGCTTCACGGTGGGAACCACACATGCAGAGATCAGCCAGTTTCATCATAGCGATTGATGGTTTTTGCGACTGCACTTGAAGAAACGTTCAAAGATCTGGACATTTTCCGGATTGACTGACCTTCATGTCTTAAAGTAATGATGGACTGTCGTTTCTCTTTGCTTATTTGAGCTGTTCTTGCCATAATATGGACTTGGTCTTTTACCAAATAGGGCTATCTTCTGTATACCAGCCCTACCTTGTTACAACACAACTGATTGCCTCAAACGCATTAAGAAGGAAATTAATGCCATCAATTAACAAGGCACATCTGTTAATTGAAATGCATTCCAGGTGACTACTTCATGAAGCTGGTTGAGAGAATGCCAAGAGTGTGCACAGCTGTCATCAAGGCAAATGTATTTTGATTTGTTTAACACTTTTTTGGTTACTACATGATTCCATATGTGTTATTTCATAGATGTGATGTCTTCACTATTATTCTACAATGTACAGCAGAGGGTTCACCCCCCTATCCACATTGATGGGACCGCAGTGGAGAAGGTGGAAAGTTCCTTGGCGTACACATCACTGACAAACTGAAATCGACCAGCCACTAAGACAGTGTGGTGAAGAAGGCGCAACAGAGCCTTGGATTGGCACCTAAAACCCTCAATAACTTTTAACGATGCACAATTGAGAGCATCCTGTCGGGCTGTGTCACCACCTGGTACGGCTGTGTCACCAACTGTACTGCCCTCAACCGCAAGGCTCTCCAGAGGGTACTCACCCTCTAGGACACCTACATCACCCAATGTCACATGAAGGCCAAAAAGATCATCAAGGACATCAACCACCCAAGCCACTGCCTGTTCACCCCGCTATCATCCAGAAGGCGAGGTCAGTACAGGTGCATCAAAGATGGGACCAAGAGATTGAAAAACAGCTTCTATCTCAAGGCCATCAGACTGTTAAACAGCCATCACTAACACATTAGAGTGTTGGGGCGACAGGTAGCCTAGTGGTTAGAGTGTTGGGCCCGTAACTGAAAGCTGCGAGATGTTGTCTCTGATTGGGGATTCTATTTAAGTTGCTCAACCCCACACCTGTGTGTGGGTCATTGGTTTGGATATATGTTTAGGATATCTCCATTGTCACAGGAAAAGTAAGTGTGTTTCCGTTTTTATGATTGCATCGTTGTTTTGTTTGTATAGTTCATACCACTGAGTTTTGATTTAAATAAAACTATGTTGAACTATCGCTGCGCTGCTCCTTGGTCTCTCCCTACACCTACTCGTGACAGAATGAACCACCACCGCAAGACCAAGCAGCCTGGAGCCTAGAAGAACCCCCAAACTGTTTACATTAGAGGCTGCTGCCTATAGACATAGACTAGAAATCACTGGCCACTTTAAGAAATGGAACACTAGTCACTTTGATAATGTTTATATATCTGGCATTACTCATCTCATATGTATATACTGTATTCTACACTATTCTACTGTATCTTAGTCACTTTAACAATGTTTATATATCTGACATTACTCATCTCATATGTATATACTGTATTCTGCAAAGCATTTTGCTACGGCTGGCCATGCTTTCCACCTGGCTACCCCTACCCCGACCCCCCGCAGCAACTTGCCCACGCCACCCCCCGCTTCTCCTTCACCCAAATCCAGACAGCTGATGTTCTGAAAGAGCTGCTAAATCAGCCAAAATTGTTGCAACCCCTATCACTAGCCTGTTCAACCTCTCTTTCGTATCGTCTGAGATCCCTAGAGATTGGAAAGCTGCCGCGGTTCTAGACCCAAACTGTTATAGACCTATATCCATCCTGCCCTGCCTTTCTAAAGTCTTCGAAAGCCAAGTTAACAAACAGATCACTGACCACTTCGAATCCCACCGTACCTTCTCTGCTATGCAATCTGGTTTCCGAGCTGGTCATGGGTGCACCTCAGCTACGCTCAAGGTATTGAACGATATCATAACCGCCATCGATAGAAGACAGTACTGTGCAGCCATCTTCATCGACCTGGCCAAGGCTTTCGACTCTGTCAATCACCGCATTCTTATTGGCAGACTCAACAGCCTTGGTTTCTCAAGTGACTGCCTTGCCTGGTTCTCCAACTACTTCTCAGACAGAGTTCAGTGTGTCAAATCGGAGGGCCTGTTGTCCGATCCTCTGGCAGTTTCTATGGGGGTGCCACAGGGTTCAATTCTTGGGCCGACTCCTATTCTCTATATACATCAACGATGTCGCTCTCGCTGCTGGTGACTCTCTGATCCATCTCTACGCAGACGACACCATTCTGTATACATCTGGCCCCTCTTTGGACACTGTGTTAACTAACCTTCAAAAAAGCTTCAATGCCATACAACACTCCTTCCGTGGCCTCCAACTGCTCTTAAACGCTAGTAAAACTAAACGCATGTTCTTCAATCGAACGCTGCCCGCACCCGCCCACCGGACTATCATCACTACTCTGGACGGATCTGACTTAGAATACGTGGACTCCTACAAATACCTAGATGTCTGGTTAGACTGTAAACTCAACTTCCAGACTCACATTAACCATCTCCAATCCAAAATTAAATCTAGAATCGGCTTCCTATTTCGCAACGCAAAGCCTCCTTCACTCATGCTGCCAAACATGCCCTTGTAAAACTGACTATCTTACCGATCCTTGACTTCGGTGATGTCATTTACAAAATAGCCTCCAACACTCTACTCAGCAAATTGGATGTAGTCTATCACAGTGCCATCCGTTTTGTTACCAAAGCCCCATATACTACCCACCACTGCAACCTGTACGCTCTCGTTGGCTGGTCCTCATTACATATTCGTCGCCAAACCCACTGGCTCCAGGTCATTTATAAGTCTTTATTAGGTAAATCCCTGCCTTATCTCAGCTCGCTGGTCACCATAGCAACACCCACCCGTAGCATGTGCTCCAGCAGGTATATTTCAGTGGTCACCCCCAAAGCCTACACCTCCTTTGGCCGCCATTCCTTCCAGTTCTCTGCTGCCAATGACTGGAACGAATTGCAAAAATCCTTGAAGCTAGAGGTTCCTATCTCCCTCACTAACTTTAAGCATCAGCTGTCAAAGCTGCTTATCGATCACTGCACCTGTATACAGCCCTTCTGTAAATAGCCCATCCTACTACCTCATCCCCATATTTATTTTATTATTTTCGCTAATTTTGCACTCCAGTATCTCTATTTGCACATCATCATTTGCACATCTAATTCTGGATTTAATTTTGGATTGGAGATGGTTGATGTGAGTCTGGAAGTTGAGTTTACAGTCTAACCAGATGCCTAGGTATTTGTAGGTGTCCACGTATTCTAATTCGGATCCATCGAGAGTAGTGATGATAGTCCGGTGGGCGGGTGCTGGCAGCGTTCGATAGAAAAGCATGCACTTAGTTTTACTAGCGTTTAAGAGCAGTTGGAGGCCACGGAAGGAGTGTTGTATGGCATTGAAGCTTGATTGAAGGTTAGTAAACACAGTATCCAAAGAGGGGCCAGATGTATACAGAATGGTGTCGTCTGCGTAGAGATGGATCAGAGAGTCACCAGCAGCGAGAGCGACATCGTTGATGTATATAGAGAAAAGGGTTGGCCCAAGAATTGAACCCTGTGGCACCCCCATAGAGACTGCCAGAGGATCGGACAATAGGCCCTCCGATTTGACACACTGAACTCTGTCTGCAAAGTAGTTAGCGAACCAGGCAAGGCAGTCACTTGAGAAACCAAGGCTGTTGAGTCTGCCAATAAGAATGCGGTGATTGACAGAGTCGAAAGCCTTGGCCAGGTCAATGAAAACGGCTGCACAGTACTGTCTTTTATCGATGGCGGTAATGATATCGTTCAGTACCTTGAGCGTAGCTGAGGTGCACCCATGACCAGCTCGGAAACCAGATTGCATAGCAGAGAAGGTACGGTGGGATTCGAAGTGGTCAGTTATCTGTTTGTTAACTTGGCTTTCGAAAACTTTAGAAAGGCAGGGCAGGATGGATATTGGTCTATAACAGTTTGGGTCTAGAGTGTCTCCTCCTTTGAAGAGGGGGATGACCACGGCAGCTTTCCAATCTCTAGGGATCTCAGACGATACGAAAGAGAGGTTGAACAGGCTAGTGATAGGTGTTGCAACAATTTCGGCTGATAATTTCAGAAAGAGAGGGTCCAGATTAT
Source organism: Thymallus thymallus (assembly GCA_023634145.1). NCBI lineage: Eukaryota > Metazoa > Chordata > Actinopteri > Salmoniformes > Salmonidae > Thymallus > Thymallus thymallus. Next base: position 781,921 of record CM042383.1, read on the forward strand.
CTAGCCCAGCAGATTTGTAGGGGTCCAGACTTCGCAGCTCTTTCAGAACATCAGCCGTCTGGATTTGGGTGAAGGAGAAGCGGGGGGGGCTTGGGCAAGTAGCTGCCGGGGGTGCAGAGCTGTTGGCCGGGGTAGGGGTAGCCAGGTGGATTTATTGCCTTACCTTCCTAATCTTACTACATTTGCACTCTGTATATAGATTTTCTATTGTGTTTTTGACTGTACGTTTGTTTACTGTGTAACTCTGTGTTGTTGTTGTCTCACTGCTTTGCTTTGTCTTGGCCAGGTCACAGTTGTAAATGAGAACTTGTTCTCAACTGACCTACCTGGTTAAATAAAGGTGAAATAAAACCTACCTGGTTAAATAAAGGTGAAATAAAAAATTATAATAAATTCTATACTATTCTACTGTATCTTAGTCACTTTAATAATGTTTATATATCTGACATTACTCATCTCATATGTATATACTGTATTCAATACTATTCTACTGTATCTTAGTCCATGCTGCTCTGACATCGCTCGTCCATATATGTATATAGTATTAATTAATTATTTACTTAGATGTGTGTGTATTTGGGTATATGTTGTGAAACTGTTAGATATTACTTGTTAGATATTACTGCACTGTCGGAGCTAGAAGCACAAGCATTTCACTACACCCACAATAACATCTGCTAACCACGTGTATGTGACCAATAACATGTGATTTGATATGATGTAGAAAATAGTAAAAATAAATAAAAATCCTTGTTTGAGTATGTGTTCTAAAATGCTTGACTGGTACATAGAGTAATATGTCAGGGTCGTGTTGAAGTCCGGTCTAACTAAGAAAGAAAACTTAGTACAACAAAGGACAAAGTTGTGGATGAATGCTCAACTTGAACCAGAAAGTGGAGAACAGGGAAGGAGAGGGGAGGGGAGGGGAGGGGAGGAGAGGAGAGGAGAGGGGAAGGGAATGGAGGGGAGGGGAGGGGAAGGGAATGGAGGGGAGGGGAGGGGAAGGGAATGGAGGGGAGGGGATGGGAAGGGAATGGAGGGGAGGGGAGGGGAGGGGAGGGGAAGGGAATGGAGGGGAGGGGAGGGGAGGGGGAGGAGAGGGGGAGGGAGGGGAGGGGAAAGAGGGGGAGGGAGGGGGAGGGGGCTGTGCTTTTTGTCTCTGGCGATGGGTGTGTTTTTCCTCAAAAAGAGAACAGAGAGACGTGTGTTAGTGTGTTAGAGCTCTGTTTCAATATGACTCATGAAGCAGGAATGACTCTCCTCTCCCCTCTATATCCACAATAAACCCTACACCCACCCCTACACCCTACCCCTAAACCCTACACCCACCCCTACACCCTACCCCTAAACCCTACACCCACCCCTACACCCTACACCTAAACCCTACACCCACCCCTACACCCTACACCTAAACCCTACACCTAAACCCTACACCCTATACCCTACCCCTACACCCTACACCCACCCCTACACCCTACCCCTAAACCCTACACCCACCCCTACACCTACCCCTACACCCTACACCTAAACCCTACACCCACCCCTACACCCTATACCCTACCCCTACACCCTAAACCCACCCCTACACCCTACCCCTAAACCCTACACCAACCCCTACACCCTACCCCTACACCCTACACCCTACCCCTAAACCCTAAACCCTACACCCACCCCTACACCTACACCCTACTCCTAAACCCTACACCCACCCCTACACCCTACCCCTACACCCTACCCCTAAACCCTAAACCCTACCCCTAAACCCTACCCCTAAACCCTACCCCTACACCCTACCCCTAAACCCTACCCCTAAACCCTATACCCTACCCCTAAACCCTAAACCCTACCCCTAAACCCTACCCCTAAACCCTCCCCATACCCCTAAACCCTATACTCTACCCCTAAACCCTAAACCCTACCCCTAAACCCTACCCCTAAACCCTACACCCTAAACCCTACACCCTACCCCTAAACCCTACACCCTACCCCTAAACCCTACACCCTAAACCCTACACCCTACCCCTACACCCTACCCCTAAACCCTACCCCTGCACACTACCCCTACACCCTACCCCTACCCCTACACCCTTACCCTACCCCTAAACCCTATCCCTACACCCTACCCCTAAACCCTACACCCTACCCCTACACCCTACCCCTACCCCTAAACCCTACACCCTACCCCTAAACCCTACCCCTACCCCTAAACCCTACACCCTACCCCTAAACCCTATCCCTACACCCTACCCCTAAACCCTACACCCTACCCCTACCCCTAAACCCTACACCCTACACCCTACCCCTACACCCTACACCCTACACCCTACCCCTAAACCCTACCCCTAAACCCTACCCCTACACCCTACCCCTAAACCCTACCCCTAAACCCTATACCCTACCCCTAAACCCTAAACCCTACCCCTAAACCCTACCCCTAAACCCTCCCCCTACCCCTAAACCCTATACCCTACCCCTAAACCCTAAACCCTACCCCTAAACCCTACCCCCTAAACCCTACACCCTACCCCTAAACCCTACACCCTAAACCCTACACCCTACCCCTACACCCTACCCCTAAACCCTACCCCTGCACACTACCCCTACACCCTACCCCTACCCCTACACCCTTACCCTACCCCTAAACCCTATCCCTACACCCTACCCCTACCCCTAAACCCTACACCCTACCCCTACACCCTACCCCTACCCCTAAACCCTACACCCTACCCCTAAACCCTACCCCTAAACCCTACACCCTACCCCTAAACCCTATCCCTACACCCTACCCCTACCCCTAAACCCTACACCCTACCCCTAAACCCTACCCCTACCCCTAAACCCTACACCCTACACCCTATCCCTACACCCTACCCCTACCCCTAAACCCTACACCCTACCCCTAAACCCTACCCCTACCCCTAAACCCTACACCCTAAACCCTACACCTACCCCTAAACCCTCCCCCTACCCCTAAAACCTATACCCTACCCCTAAACCCTATACCCTACCCCTAAACCCTACACCCTACCCCTACACCCTACCCCTACCCCTACACCCTACACCCTACCCCTAAACCCTACCCCTACCCCTAAACCCTACACCCTACCCCTAAACCCTATCCCTACACCCTACCCCTACCCCTACACCCTACACCCTACCCCTACACCCTACCCCTACCCTACACCTAAACCCTACACCCTACCCCTACACCCTACACCTAAACCCTACACCCTACCCCTACACCTACCCCTAAACCCTACACCCTACCCCTACACCCTACACCTAAACCCTACCCCTACCCCTAAACCATACACTCTAACCCTAAACCCTACACCCTACCCCTAAACCCTATCCCTACACCCTACCCCTACCCCTAAACCCTACACCCTACCCCTAAACCCTACCCCTACCCCTAAACCCTAAACCCTACCCCTAAACCCTATCCCTACACCCTACCCCTACCCCTAAACCCTACACCCTACCCCTAAACCCTACCCCTACCCCTAAACCCTACACCCTACACCCTACACCCTACACCCTACCCCTAAACCCTACCCCTAAACCCTACACCTACCCCTAAACCCTCCCCCTACCCCTAAAACCTATACCCTACCCCTAAACCCTATACCCTACCCCTAAACCCTATACCCTACCCCTAAACCCTACACCCTACCCCTAAACCCTACCCCTACCCCTACACCTAAACCCTACCCCTACCCCTACCCCTAAACCCTACACCCTACCCCTAAACCCTACCCCTACCCCTAAACCCTACACCCTACACCCTACACCCTACCCCTACCCCTAAACCCTAAACCCTACCCCTACCCCTAAACCCTACCCCTACCCCTAAACCCTACACCCTAAACCCTACACCTACCCCTAAACCCTCCCCCTACCCCTAAACCCTACCCCTACCCCTAAACCCTACACCCTACCCCTAAACCCTATCCCTACACCCTACCCCTACCCCTAAACCCTACACCCTACCCCTAAACCCTACCCCTACCCCTAAACCCTACACCCTACCCCTAAACCCTACCCCTAAACCCTACCCCTACCCCTAAACCCTACACCCTACCCCTAAACCCTACCCCTAAACCCTACACCCTACCCCTAAACCCTCCCCCTACCCCTAAAACCTATACCCTACCCCTAAACCCTATACCCTACCCCTAAACCCTATACCCTACCCCTAAACCCTACACCCTACCCCTAAACCCTACACCCTACCCCTAAACCCTACCCCTAAACCCTACACCCTACCCCTAAACCCTACCCCTACCCCTAAACCCTACACCCTACCCCTAAACCCTATCCCTACACCCTACCCCTACCCCTAAACCCTACACCCTACCCCTAAACCCTACACCCTACCCCTAAACCCTACCCCTAAACCCTACACCCTACCCCTAAACCCTACCCCTACCCCTAAACCCTACACCCTACCCCTAAACCCTATCCCTACACCCTACCCCTACCCCTAAACCCTACACCCTACCCCTAAACCCTACCCCTACCCCTAAACCCTACACCCTACCCCTAAACCCTACCCCTAAACCCTACCCCTACCCCTAAACCCTACACCCTACCCCTAAACCCTACCCCTAAACCCTACACCCTACCCCTAAACCCTCCCCCTACCCCTAAAACCTATACCCTACCCCTAAACCCTATACCCTACCCCTAAACCCTATACCCTACCCCTAAACCCTACACCCTACCCCTAAACCCTACCCCTACCCCTACACCCTACCCCTACCCCTAAACCCTACCCCTAAACCCTCCCCCTACCCCTAAAACCTATACCCTACCCCTACCCCTACACCCTACCCCTACCCCTAAACCCTACCCCTACACCCTACACCCTACCCCTAAACCCTATCCCTACACCCTACCCCTACCCCTAAACCCTAAACCCTACCCCTACCCCTAAACCCTACACCCTACACCCTACACCCTATCCCTACACCCTACCCCTACCCCTAAACCCTACACCCTACCCCTAAACCCTACCCCTACCCCTAAACCCTAAACCCTACACCCTAAACCCTACACCTACCCCTAAACCCTCCCCCTACCCCTAAAACCTATACCCTACCCCTAAACCCTATACCCTACCCCTAAACCCTATACCCTACCCCTAAACCCTACACCCTACCCCTACCCCTACCCCTACCCCTACACCCTACACCCTACACCCTACCCCTAAACCCTACCCCTACCCCTAAACCCTACACCCTACCCCTAAACCCTACACCCTACCCCTAAACCCTACACCCTACCCCTACACCCTACACCTAAACCCTACCCCTACCCCTACACCCTACACCCTACCCCTACACCCTACCCCTACCCCTAAACCCTACACCCTACCCCTACACCCTACCCCTACCCCTAAACCCTACCCCTAAACCCTACACCCTACCCCTACACCCTACACCTAAACCCTACACCCTACCCCTAAACCCTACACCCTACCCCTACACCTCTAACAGTAACTGGAGGTAGAGATGTAACCAGTCATTGTTGAACACAGTGCTCATTCCTCTAACAGTAACTGGAGGTAGAGCTGTAACCAGTCATTGTTGAACACAGTGCTCATTCCTCTAGCAGTAACTGGAGGTAGAGCTGTAACCAGTCATTGTTGAACACAGTGCTCATTCCTCTAGCAGTAACTGGAGGTAGAGCTGTAACCAGTCATTGTTGAACACAGTGCTCATTCCTCTAGCAGTAACTGGAGGTAGAGCTGTAACCAGTCATTGTTGAACACAGTGCTCATTCCTCTAACAGTAACTGGAGGTAGAGCTGTAACCAGTCATTGTTGAACACAGTGCTACCGACCTCTGCTGCACCCCCTCGGTCAAATCTCTCTCTCTCTCTCTTTCCCACCTCTCTATTTCTCTCTCTCTCCAGATGTATTCTGACAGGGCAGCTGGGAGTCGTTACCCTGACCAGACTCTGCCAGCGCTCTCTCGCTCTCTCTCTCTCTCGCTCTCTCTCTCTCTCTCTCTCTCTCTCTCTCTCTAACTCTCTCTCTCTCTAACTCTCTCTCTCTCTAACTCTCTCTCTCTCTAACTCTCTCTGTCTGTCTGTCTGTCTGTCTGTCTGTCTGTCTGTCTGTCTGTCTGTCTGTCTGTCTGTCTGTCTGTCTGTCTGTCTGTCTGTCTGTCTGTCTGTCTGTCTGTCTGTCTGTCTGTCTGTCTGTCTGTGTATCAGTGGAGGCTGCTCATAATAATGGGCGGAACGGAGCAGACAGACACACAGTGAAACACAGCAGAAGTATCTCTCCAGTCCAATCCCAGCACCACCTCAACAGGATGAATGTTCCCAGCAGTCAGATGTAGGCTGAACAGCCTGTAGTTATGAGTCACTCTATAACACGGAAGACATCTTGTTTGTAGCTGAGTTGTAGTGAAGTGTCTGTTTTTTCCTACTAAACATTAATTCCACTGACTGTCAGTCGTCTCTTAAATTATTATAATGTAGAGTTTGAGACTACAAACATTGTTGCTATGCACGCTGCTAATGAAAGCACTCGTCACTGTAGGAAAACCTGAGTCACGATGGGCCTGGCATCTTCAGTGTGAATGGAACAGTACACGTTCCTGGGGAGACCGTTAACTACATTGAATGGTCCACAAAGTTATTCAGAAACAACTGTAAAGTCTAATGGTTCCCAGTAAAGACTGTTCATGGCCCATAGCGTATGGAGACAATTAGAACCCCACTTCTCTGGAAACTGCTCATTCCCTAAAGTGATATGAGGGAAGAGTGTGTGGGTGTGTGAGTCAGTGCAAGAAAGTGTGTGACTGTGCGTGTATGTTTTCACTGTCTCGCTCTCTCCTTCTCTCATTCTGTGTCCAGAAAAGAAAGGAAATTCTCAGAGAAATTATGAGGCAGCCAAGAACAAACACACACACAGAGAGAGAGAGCTAGTTGTGATGATCTGACAGTTCCACTGAAACAGTCTGTAAATAAACTGCAGAACAGAAACTTTACTGTACTCTGGTGGGTGGGTGTATGGGTGGGGAGGTCTGTCTGTGTCCCTGCGTGAGTGTGTCCCATTGTGTGTCACTCAGACCTGGGTTCAAATACTATTTCACATTTTAAAGTAAGTATTCAGATATGTTTTATTTTAAAAGACAAGTAGTTGAATATTAAAATGTATTTGGAAATACTGTACACTTTGAAAGTATTGTCATGTATTTGAAAATAATCATTCTTGAACACAGTGCTCATTCCTCTAGCAGTAACTGGAGGTAGAGATGTAACCAGTCATTGTTGAACGCAGAGCTCATTCCTCTAGCAGTAACTGTAGGTAGAGCTGTAACCAGTCATTGTTGAACACAGTGCTCATTCCTCTAGCAGTAACTGGAGGTATAGCTGTAACCAGTCATTGTTGAACACAGTGCTCATTCCTCTAGCAGTAACTGGAGGTAGAGATGTAACCAGTCATTGTTGAACACAGTGCTCATTCCTCTAACAGTAACTGGAGGTAGAGATGTAACCAGTCATTGTTGAACACAGTGCTCAATCCTCTAGCAGTAACTGGAGGTAGAGATGTAACCAGTCATTGTTGAACACAGTGCTCATTCCTCTAACAGTAACTGGAGGTAGAGATGTAACCAGTCATTGTTGAACACAGTGCTCATTCCTCTAACATTGACTGGAGGTAGAGATGTAACCAGTCATTGTTGAACACAGTGCTCATTCCTCTAGCAGTAACTGGAGGTAGAGATGTAACCAGTCATTGTTGAACACAGTGCTCATTCCTCTAACATTGACTGGAGGTATAGCTGTAACCATTACAGGGTGCTGCATTAGCCTCTGTCATTAAGAGTTGGGAACATGACCTTGTTGATTTTTTTGTATATTTATTTAATCTTTATTTAACTAGGCAAGCCAGTTAAGAACAAATTCTTTATGACGGCCTACACCAGCCAATCCCGGACGACACTGGGATTGTCTCATTATTGAAGTCAATTTGACCTACGGTTTTGATATCCGTTGATCATGATAAATCACACCTCATAGCGCAACAAACTGCTTAATACTATTTTAGAAATATACTTTTCTTTCTTCAAACATGCATACAATATTGTGTAAAACTATCATAAAGTCAAACTAAATTGAATTACCCACAGTCCTCTACAAACAGAGCAACTTGCCACTATTAAGTATTCATAACTTGTAATAATTAATCACAACACAGATCAATCAGATAAATCAAGTGTTTTTTACTCAAATATCAATATGTCCGACTACTACCTTATTATGTTAAGTAAATACTTTGTTTTGGAGTAAAAAAGTTGTTGTGTATTTGTGGAACTGATTATCCAGACGTCTGAGGAAAGGACAAAACTGATTTAGAGTAATCTTAAACAAGATGGTCTACCGACCTCTGCTGCACCCCCTCGGTCAAATCTCTCTCTCTCTCTCTTTCCCACCTCTCTATTTCTCTCTCTCTCCAGATGTATTCTGACAGGGCAGCTGGGAGTCGTTACCCTGACCAGACTCTGCCAGTGCGCTCTCTCTCTCTCTCTCTCTCTCTCTCTCTCTCTCTCTCTCTCTCTCTCTCTCTCTCTGTCTGTCTGTCTGTCTGTCTGTCTGTCTGTCTGTCTGTCTGTCTGTCTGTCTGTCTGTGTATCAGTGGAGGCTGCTCATAATAATGGGCGGAACGGAGCAGACAGACACACAGTGAAACACAGCAGAAGTATCTCTCCAGTCCAATCCCAGCACCACCTCAACAGGATGAATGTTCCCAGCAGTCAGACGTAGGCTGAACAGCCTGTAGTTATGAGTCACTCTATAACACGGAAGACATCTTGTTTGTAGCTGAGTTATAGTGAAGTGTCTGTTTTTTCCTACTAAACATTAATTCCACTGACTGTCAGTCGTCTCTTAAATTATTATAATGTAGAGTTTGAGACTACAAACATTGTTGCTATGCACGCTGCTAATGAAAGCACTCGTCACTGTAGGAAAACCTGAGTCACGATGGGCCTGGCATCTTCAGTGTGAATGGAACAGTACACGTTCCTGGGGAGACCGTTAACTACATTGAATGGTCCACAAAGTTATTCAGAAACAACTGTAAAGTCTAATGGTTGTGATCCACAAAGTTATTCAGAAACAACTGTAAAGTCTAATAGTTCCCAGGAAGACTGTTCATGGCCCATAGCGTATGGAGACAATTAGAACCCCACTTCTCTGGAAACTCTGCAAGAAAGTGTGTGACTGTGCGTGTATGTTTTCACTGTCTCGCTCTCTCCTTCTCTCATTCCATGTCCAGAAAAGAAAGGAAATTCTCAGAGAAATTATGGGGCAGCCAAGAACAAACACACACACCCTCTGTGGAATGTTGCTGATAAGCTAGTGTGCTCCAGTTGTCTGTCCTTCTGAGGAATTACACTTCAGACATGTCCGACACACCCACGGACCCTTTAAACCACACATATTTAAAGGTCAACTGCCCTTTAGAAACAACTTGTCTGGTTTTAAAGGCCTATGACAAACTACAATAAAAAGTCTGAGTTGTGTGACTTACTGTGTTGGGTATGGATTACTGACATGGCCACTTCTGCCAATGAAGTCCAATGTTGCCCAGAGACAACAAGGTGTGGTCTACCCTCAGCTGCCATGTGTTGTGGACATGTTGTCAAGTCTGCATATGGGTGCAACACACATACATTTAGCTTGCCAAATAGGAGTGTCAATGGGCTTCCATAAAGTTGGTGCAAACTTCCTATGCATTTCAACAATATTGACAGATGGTCACTTCTGCTGCCTGTCAACCATCAAACCTCTGGTGTTGGTGAGTGCGTTAGCTAAGTAGATAGCTGGTACTAGCTAGCTAGTAGCTCCTTTTGGTTATACAACATTATTTGATAATGCTAGCGAGCTAGGCTAGCTATGATACCACAGATGAAAACGGAATGATACTGCAGCGAGCTAGGCTAGTTATGATATCACAGATGAAAAGGGAATGATACTGCAGCGAGCTAGGCTAGTTATGATATCACAGATGAAAAGGGAATGATACTGCAGCGAGCTAGGCTAGTTATGATATCACAGATGAAAAGGGAATGATACTGCAGCGAGCTAGGCTAGCTATGATACCACAGATGAAAAGGGAATGATACTGCAGCGAGCTAGGCTAGCTATGATACCACAGATGAAAAGGGAATGATACTGCAGCGAGCTAGGCTAACTATGATACCACAGATGAAAAGGGAATGATACTGCAGCGAGCTAATCACGTTGATGTGTAATGTCCCTCTACAACCACTGTGATTATCATTTGACCCTGCTGGTCATCTATGAACGTTTGAACATCTTGAAGAAAGATCTGGCCTTAATGGCCATGAATTGTTATAATCTCCACCCGGCACAGCCAGAAGAGGACTGGCCCCCCCTCAGAGCCTGGTTCCTCTCTAGGTTTCTTCCTAGGTTCCTGACTTTCAAGTGAGTTTTTCCTAGCCACCGTGCTTCTACATCTGCATTGCTTGCTCTCTGGGGTTTTAGGCTGGGTTTATGTATAAGCACTTTGGGACAAATTCTGATATAAAAAGGGATTTATAAATACATTTGATTGATACTAGCTTGCTAGTTAATCATATGATGTAGCCAGCTTACTGAATATACTTGAACTGGCTAGCTAACGTTAGCTTGCTAAGCTAGCTAGATTGTTAGCTAGCCAACTAATTTCAGCTCGGGCAAAGATGTGATGACTCACCCGGATTTGCAAGTTAGGTAGTTAGCTAGTTAGCATTCCAAAACATGCATGTTCTCATAAAAGTTTGAGTAGGGTACGTACAAAACCTGGTGGTTTTGTTGTTCAGGGGCAGAAGGCTGATGTGTTGTTCAGCGGTGTGGTGGGAACCCCTACCATATCAGGAGCAGAAGGCTGAGGTGTTGTTCAGCGGTGTGGTGGGAACCCCTACCATATCAGGAGCAGAAGGCTGAGGTGTTGTTCAGCGGTGTGGTGGGATCCCCTACCATATCAGGAGCAGAAGGCTGAGGTGTTGTTCAGCGGTGTGGTGGGAACCCCTACCATATCAGGAGCAGAAGGCTGAGGTGTTGTTCAGCGGTGTGGTGGGAACCCCTACCATATCAGGAGCAGAAGGCTGAGGTGTTGTTCAGCGGCGTGGTGGGATCCCCTACCATATCAGGAGCAGAAGGCTGAGGTGTTGTTCAGCAGCGTGGTGGGATCCCCTGCCATACCAGGAACTGTTCCAGATGGTATGTGTGTATATACAGTGTAACCTTCAGCCCCCCATCATCTGTACTCCCCTGTCTGGCTACCGGACCCGTCTACCATCTGTGGAACACTAAACTATAGGCCCATCTCCCGGCTAGCCGACAAAGTGTACTAGCTAATTCCTGGGCTACAGTACCTCTTTGCCAATTGGCCTGGACCTTCTATTGTCGACACGGAGCCTCGCCAATCCATCACGACTGGTCTGCCGACGTAATTGTCTGATGTGGTCCTTCAACAGGCTCTTCCTATGCGATGACGCCGAAGACCCATCTGCTAGCCCCGGCCCGCTAGTATTCTGAACGCCGTTTCCTCCCGCTCCTTTGCATTGGAACTACAACTTGGGAAATCCATTTAGGACAAAAATATCTGGTCCCAGTAAATAACACCTGTGATTGTTTTATGCCTCTCTCTCATGTCAATATGCCTTGTCTATTGTTGTTTAGGTTAGTTCTTATTGTTCTATTTCACTGTAGAGCCCCCAGTCCTGATCAACATGCCTCAGACCGCTCCTTTGTCCCCGAAACCCCCCACCCCCCACATACACATGGAGACCTCACCTGGCTTATCTGGTGCCTCCAGAGATGCAACCTCTCTCATCATTACCCAACGCCTAGGTTTACCTCCACTGAACCCACATCCTACCATATCCCTGTCTGTACATTATGCCCTCAATCTATTCTATCACGCCCAGAAATCTGCTCCTTTTATTCTCTGTACCCAACGCACTAGACGACCAGTTCTTAAAGCCTTTAGCCGTACCCTTATCCTACTCCTCCTCTGTTCCTCTGGTGATGTAGAGGTAAACCCAGGTCCTATAACCCCCAGTACTACACCTATTCCCCAGGCGCTCTCATTTGTTGACTTCTATAACCGTAAAAGCCTTAGTTTCTTGCATAACATCAGAAGCCTCCTCCCTAAGTTTGATTTATTCACTGCTTTAGCACACTCCACCAACCCCTATGTCCTAACTGTGTCTGAATCCTGGCTCAGGAAGGCCACCAAAAATTCTGAAATGTTCATCCCCAACTACAATATTTCCCATCAAGATAGAACTGCCAAAGGTGGCGGAGTTGCAATCTACTGCAGAGATAACCTGCAGAGTTTTGTCATACTGTCCAGGTCTGTGCCCAAACAGTTTGAGCTTCTACTCTTAAAAATCCACCTTTCCAGAAATAAGTCTCTCATTGTTGCTGCCTGTTACAGACCCCCCTCAGCCCCCAGCTGTGCCCTGGACTCCAAATGTGAATTTATTGCCCCCCATCTATCTTCAGAGTTTGTACTGTTAGGTGACTTAAACTGGGATATGCTTAACACCCCGGCTGTCCTTCAATCTAAGATAGATGCCCTCAATCTCACACAAATTATCATGGAACCCACCAGGTACAACCCAAAATCCGTAAACATGAGTACCATCATTGATATCATCCTGACTAACTTGCCCTCCAAATACACCTCCTCTGTTTTCAACCAGGATCTCAGCGATCACTGCCTCATTGCCTGCGTTCGCAATGGGTCAGCGGTCAAACGACCACCCCTTATCACTGTCAAACGCTCCCTAAAACACTTTTGCGAGCAGGCCTTCCTACTCGATCTGGCCCAGGTATCCTGGAAGGATATTGACCTCATCCCGTCAGTAGAGGACGCCTGGTTGTTCTTTAAAAGTGCTTTCCTCACCATCCTAAATAAGCATGCCCCTTTCAAAAAACGTAGAACTAAGAACAGATGTAGCCCTTGGTTCACCCCAGACTTGACTGCACTAGACCAACACAAAAACATCCTGTGGCGCACTGCATTAGCATCGAATAGCCCCCACGATATGCAACTATTCAGGGAAGTCAGGAACAAGTACACACAGTCAGTTAGAAAAGCAAAGGCCAGTTTTTTCAAACTGAAATTTGCTTCCTGTAGTACTAATTCCAAAAAGTTCTGGGACACTGTAAAGTCCATGGAGAATAAGAGCACCTCCTCCCAGTTGCCCACTGCATTGAGGCTCGGAAACACTGCCACCACCGATAAATCCACGATTATCGAAAACAATAAGCATTTTGCTACGGCTGGCCATGCTTTCCACCTGGCTACCCCTACCCCGGCCAACAGCTCTGTGTCCCTGGCAGCCACTTGCCCAAGCCCCCCCCGCTTCTCCTTCACCCCAATCCAGACGGATGATGTTCTGAAAGAGCTGCTAAATCTGGACCCCTACAAATCTGCTGGACTAGACAATCTGGACCCTCTCTTTCTGAAATTATCAGCCAAAATTGTTGCAACACCGATCACTAGCCTGTTCAACCTCTCTTTCGTATCGTCTGAGATCCCTAGAGATTGGAAAGCTGCCGCGGTCATCCCCCTCTTCAAAGGGGGAGACACTCTAGACCCAAACTGTTATAGACCTATATCCATCCTCCCCTGCCTTTCTAAAGTCTTCGAAAGCCAAGTTAACAAACAGATAACTGACCACTTCGAATCCCACCGTACCTTCTCTGCTATGTAATCTGGTTTCCGAGCTGGTCATGGGTGCACCTCAGCTACGCTCAAGGTACTGAACGATATCATAATCGCCATCGATAAAAGACAGTACTGTGCAGCCATCTTCATCGACCTGGCCAAGGCTTTCGACTCTGTCAATCACCGCATTCTTATTGGCAGACTCAACAGCCTTGGTTTCTCAAGTGACTGCCTTGCCTGGTTCTCCAACTACTTCGCAGACAGAGTTCAGTGTGTCAAATCGGAGGGCCTGTTGTCCGATCCTCTGGCAGTCTCTATGGGGGTGCCACAGGGTTCAATTCTTGGGCCAACCCTTTTCTCTATATACATCAATGATGTCGCTCTCGCTGCTGGTGACTCTCTGATCCATCTCTACGCAGACGACACCATTCTGTATACATCGAGCCCCTCTTTGGACACTGTGTTTACTAACCTTCAAACAAGCTTCAACGCCATACAACACTCCTTCCGTGGCCTCCAACTGCTCTTAAATGCTAGTAAAACCAAATGCATTCTTTTCTATCGAACGCTGCCCGCACCCGCCCACCGAACTATCATCACTACTCTTGACGGATCCGACTTAGAATACGTGGACACCTACAAATACCTAGGCGTCTGGTTAGACTGTAAACTCAACTTCCAGACTCACATTAAGCATCTCCAATCCAAAATTAAATCCAGAATCGGCTTCCTATTTCGCAACAAAGCCTCCTTCACTCATGCTGCCAAACTTGCCCTTGTAAAACTGACTATCCTACCGATCCTTGATTTCGGTGATGTCATTTACAAATTAGCCTCCAACACTCTGCTCAGCAAATTGGATGTAATCTATTACAGTGCCATCCGTTTTGTCACCAAAGCCCCATATACTACCCACCACTGCGACCTGTATGCTCTTGTTGGCTGGCCTTCATTACATATTCGTCGCCAAACCCACTGGTTCCAGGTCATCTATAAGTCTTTATTAGGTAAATCCCTGCCTTATCTCAGCTCACTGGTCACCATAGCAACACCCACCCGTAGCATGCGCTCCAGCAGGTATATTTCAAAGTTCATCCCCAAAGCCTACACCTCCTTTGGCCGCCTTTCCTTCCAGTTTGCTGCTGCCAATGACTGGAACGAATTGCAAAAATCATTGAAGCTGAAGGTTCCTATCTCCCTCAATAACTTTAAGCATCAGCTGTCAGAGCTGCTTATCGATCACTGCACCTGTATACAGCCCTTCTGTAAATAGCCCATCCTACTACCTCATCCCCATATTTTTTTTTTTTTTGCGCTAATCTTGCACTCCAGTATCTCTATTTGCACATCCTTCATTCCTGTGTTAATGATGATAATCTGTAATTTATTTCACCACTATAGTCTATTTATTGTCCTACCTCCTAATCTTACTGCATTTTTGCACTACATTTTGCACTCCGTATATAGATTTCTTCTATTGTGTTTTTGACTGTTTGTTTACTGTGGAACTCTATGTTGTTGTTGTTGCACTGCTTTGCTTTGTCTTGGCCAGGTCACAGTTGCAAATGAGAACTTGTTCTCAACTGACCTACCTGGTTAAATAAAGGTTAAATAAAATAACATGATGCAGCCACCACTATACTATACTATACTATACCCATAACATGATGCAGCCACCACTATACTATACCCATAACATGATGCAGCCACCACTATACTATACCCATAACATGATGCAGCCACCACCATGCTATACCCATAACATGATGCAGCCACCACTATACTATACTATACTATACCCATAACAGGATGCAGCCACCACTATACTATACTATACTATACTATACCCATAACATGATGCAGCCACCACTATACTATACCCATAACATGATGCAGCCACCACCATGCTATAACCATAACATGATGCATCCACCACTATACTATACCCATAACATGATGCAGCCACCACTATACTATACCCATAACATGATGCAGCCACCACCATGCTATACCCATAACATGATGCAGCCACCACCATACTATACTATACCTATAACATGATGCAGCCACCACTATACTATACCCATAACATGATGCAGCCACCACTATACTATACCTATAACATGATGCAGCCACCACTATACTATACCCATAACATGATGCAGCCACCACTATACTATACCTATAACATGATGCAGCCACCACCATGCTATACCCATAACATGATGCAGCCACCACTATACTATACCCATAACATGATGCAGCCACCACTATAGTATACTATACCCATAACATGATGCAGCCACCACCATGCTATACCCATGACATGATGCAGCCACCACTATACTATACACATAACATGATGCAGCCACCACTATGCTATACCCATAATATGATGCAGCCACCACTATACTATACCCATAACAGGATGCAGCCACCACTATACTATACCCATAACATGATGCAGCCACCACCATGCTATACCCATAACATGATGCAGCCACCACTATACTATACCCATAACATGATGCAGCCACCACCATGCTATACCCATGACATGATGCAGCCACCACTATACTATACACATAACATGATGCAGCCACCACTCTGCTATACCCATAACATGATGCAGCCACCACTATACTATACCTATAACATGATGCAGCCACCACTATACTATACCTATAACATGTTGCAGCCACCACTATACTATACCCATAACATGATGCAGCCACCACTATACTATACTATACTATACCCATAACATCATGCAGCCACCACCATACTATACCCATAACATGATGCAGCCACCACTATACTATACCCATAACATGATGCAGCCACCACCATACTATACCCATAACATGATGCAGCCACCACCATACTATACCCATAACAGGATGCAGCCACCACCATGCTATACCCATAACATGATGCAGCCACCACCATGCTATACCCATAACATGATGCAGCCACCACCATGCTATACCCATAACATGATGCAGCCACCACCATACTATACCCATAACATGATGCAGCCACCACCATGCTATACCCATAACATGATGCAGCCACCACTATACTATACCCATAACATGATGCAGCCACCACCATACTATACCCATAACATGATGCAGCCACCACCAAGCTATACCCATAACATGATGCAGCCACCACCATACTATACTATACCTATAACATGATGCAGCCACCACTATACTATACCCATAACATGATGCAGCCACCACTATACTATACCCATAACATGATGCAGCCACCACTATACTATACTATACTATACCTATAACATGATGCAGCCACCACCATACTATACCCATAACATGATGCAGCCACCACCATACAATACCCATAACATGATGCAGCCACCACTATACTATACCCATAACATGATGCAGCCACCACCATACTATACCCATAACATGATGCAGCCACCACTATACTATACCTATAACATGATGCAGCCACCACTATACTATACCCATAACATGATGCAGCCACCACTATACTATACCTATAACATGATGCAGCCACCACCATGCTATACCCATAACATGATGCAGCCACCACTATACTATACCCATAACATGATGCAGCCACCACTATAGTATACTATACCCATAACATGATGCAGCCACCACCATGCTATACCCATGACATGATGCAGCCACCACTATACTATACACATAACATGATGCAGCCACCACTATGCTATACCCATAACATGATGCAGCCACCACTATACTATACCCATAACATGATGCAGCCACCACTATACTATACCTATAACATGATGCAGCCACCACTATACTATACCCATAACATGATGCAGCCACCACTATACTATACCTATAACATGATGCAGCCACCACCATGCTATACCCATAACATGATGCAGCCACCACTATAGTATACTATACCCATAACATGATGCAGCCACCACCATGCTATACCCATGACATGATGCAGCCACCACTATACTATACACATAACATGATGCAGCCACCACTATGCTATACCCATAATATGATGCAGCCACCACTATACTATACCCATAACAGGATGCAGCCACCACTATACTATACCCATAACATGATGCAGCCACCACCATGCTATACCCATAACATGATGCAGCCACCACTATACTATACCCATAACATGATGCAGCCACCACCATGCTATACCCATGACATGATGCAGCCACCACTATACTATACACATAACATGATGCAGCCACCACTATGCTATACCCATAATATGATGCAGCCACCACTCTGCTATACCCATAACATGATGCAGCCACCACTATACTATACCTATAACATGATGCAGCCACCACTATACTATACCTATAACATGTTGCAGCCACCACTATACTATACCCATAACATGATGCAGCCACCACTATACTATACTATACTATACTATACCCATAACATCATGCAGCCACCACCATACTATACCCATAACATGATGCAGCCACCACTATACTATACCCATAACATGATGCAGCCACCACCATACTATACCCATAACATGATGCAGCCACCACCATACTATACCCATAACAGGATGCAGCCACCACCATGCTATACCCATAACATGATGCAGCCACCACCATGCTATACCCATAACATGATGCAGCCACCACCATGCTATACCCATAACATGATGCAGCCACCACCATACTATACCCATAACATGATGCAGCCACCACCATGCTATACCCATAACATGATGCAGCCACCACTATACTATACCCATAACATGATGCAGCCACCACCATACTATACCCATAACATGATGCAGCCACCACCAAGCTATACCCATAACATGATGCAGCCACCACCATACTATACTATACCTATAACATGATGCAGCCACCACTATACTATACCCATAACATGATGCAGCCACCACTATACTATACCCATAACATGATGCAGCCACCACTATACTATACTATACTATACCTATAACATGATGCAGCCACCACTATACTATACCCATAACATGATGCAGCCACCACTATACTATACCCATAACATGATGCAGCCACCACTATACTATACTATACTATACCTATAACATGATGCAGCCACCACCATACTATACCCATAACATGATGCAGCCACCACCATACAATACCCATAACATGATGCAGCCACCACTATACTATACCCATAACATGATGCAGCCACCACCATACTATACCCATAACATGATGCAGCCACCACTATACTATACCTATAACATGATGCAGCCACCACTATACTATACCCATAACATGATGCAGCCACCACTATACTATACCTATAACATGATGCAGCCACCACCATGCTATACCCATAACATGATGCAGCCACCACTATACTATACCCATAACATGATGCAGCCACCACTATAGTATACTATACCCATAACATGATGCAGCCACCACCATGCTATACCCATGACATGATGCAGCCACCACTATACTATACACATAACATGATGCAGCCACCACTATGCTATACCCATAACATGATGCAGCCACCACTATACTATACCCATAACATGATGCAGCCACCACTATACTATACCTATAACATGATGCAGCCACCACTATACTATACCCATAACATGATGCAGCCACCACTATACTATACCTATAACATGATGCAGCCACCACCATGCTATACCCATAACATGATGCAGCCACCACTATAGTATACTATACCCATAACATGATGCAGCCACCACCATGCTATACCCATGACATGATGCAGCCACCACTATACTATACACATAACATGATGCAGCCACCACTATGCTATACCCATAATATGATGCAGCCACCACTATACTATACCCATAACAGGATGCAGCCACCACTATACTATACCCATAACATGATGCAGCCACCACCATGCTATACCCATAACATGATGCAGCCACCACTATACTATACCCATAACATGATGCAGCCACCACCATGCTATACCCATGACATGATGCAGCCACCACTATACTATACACATAACATGATGCAGCCACCACTATGCTATACCCATAATATGATGCAGCCACCACTCTGCTATACCCATAACATGATGCAGCCACCACTATACTATACCTATAACATGATGCAGCCACCACTATACTATACCTATAACATGTTGCAGCCACCACTATACTATACCCATAACATGATGCAGCCACCACTATACTATACTATACTATACCCATAACATCATGCAGCCACCACCATACTATACCCATAACATGATGCAGCCACCACTATACTATACCCATAACATGATGCAGCCACCACCATACTATACCCATAACATGATGCAGCCACCACCATACTATACCCATAACAGGATGCAGCCACCACCATGCTATACCCATAACATGATGCAGCCACCACCATGCTATACCCATAACATGATGCAGCCACCACCATGCTATACCCATAACATGATGCAGCCACCACCATACTATACCCATAACATGATGCAGCCACCACCATGCTATACCCATAACATGATGCAGCCACCACTATACTATACCCATAACATGATGCAGCCACCACCATACTATACCCATAACATGATGCAGCCACCACCAAGCTATACCCATAACATGATGCAGCCACCACCATACTATACTATACCTATAACATGATGCAGCCACCACTATACTATACCCATAACATGATGCAGCCACCACTATACTATACCCATAACATGATGCAGCCACCACTATACTATACTATACTATACCTATAACATGATGCAGCCACCACCATACTATACCCATAACATGATGCAGCCACCACCATACAATACCCATAACATGATGCAGCCACCACTATACTATACCCATAACATGATGCAGCCACCACCATACTATACCCATAACATGATGCAGCCACCACCATTTTGTTGTGCCAGAATTCAAATTAATTTGTAAACATAAAAATAATACATAATTCCACTTTGACGTTATAGGGTATTGTGTGTAGACCAGTGACAAAAACTCTCAATTTAATCTAATCTGTTTTAAATTCAGTCTTTAACACAACAAAATGTGGAAAAAGTCAAGGGGTCTCAAAGATTTAGTCAGAATTGGAGGCTTGTTTACGTCTCTAGTGGAGCAAATTGACGAGGTAGTGTGGGGAGCGTTGTGCATGCAAATAGCGTGCATATGAGAACCAATCAAAAAGTCACAAAACATTTGAGCTAATCAACCCCTTTTACCAACCCATCTAGTGAGTCACAGCTCGCTGTGTAGTCACGTGGGTCACGCGTCAGCCAGACTAATTTCATCACCAATGAGTGATGGGCTCCATAGTGGCACAGCAGTCTAAGGTACTGCATCTCAGTGCTAGAGGCGTCACTACAGACCCTGGTTCGTTTCCAAGCTGTATCACATCCGCCCGTGATTGGGAGTCCCATAGGGCCGTCATTGTAAATAAGAATTTATTATTTAACCTTTATTTAACTAGGCAAGTCAGTTAAGAACAAATTCTTATTAAGTTTAAAATATATATAAAAACAAAATCTACATTCAATCTGAGCGATGTTTATGAAATGTCCACATGTAACCTATACCTATTGTAGTTCTGTGATTTATTCCCCAGGAAATACCTAACAGCGGACATAAGGACAGACGAGACAAAACTAGCCACTTATAGAATATTGTGTTGTAGTACAGCTGAGCTGAATCAAGACCTGGCATTCAACTCGCAGTTAATACCATTTAAACAGTAACATGTACAGTATTTACATGACGTGATGAAACATTGAAACTAAGTTGCAAGCTACTTTCGTAGCAATGCGTTGTAGAACAAGTGTCTTGTAAAACACGTTCCAGACACTGGCTCTTACTGTCTTGCCATAACTGATTTGACAGAGAAATATCAGCTAGATAGTATACTCAGCTGCAGCTGTCACCAAGCTATGCTAGCTAGCTGCTGTCAGCTTGTCTAAACAAGGTCATCGCAGGCTTTAGCATACACATAGAACTGAATTAGCTGACCATCTTGAGATGGCGAATCAGTAAGAAGGGGAGAACTCAACTTCAAAACGTTGTTCTCTCCATAGCAAAGCTAGATTAGTTTACCTGGCTGTACTCATTACTACACCCGAGAAACACCCACATCTAACCACACACCCGAGAAACACCCACATCTAACCACACACCCGAGAAACACCCACATCTAACCACACACCCAAGAAACACCCACATCTAACCACACACCCGAGAAACACCCACATCTAACCACACACCCGAGAAACACCCACATCTAACCACACACCCGAGAAACACTCACATCTAACCACACACCTGAGAAACACCCACATCTAACCACACACCCGAGAAACACTCACATCTAACCACACACCCGAGAAACACTCACATCTAACCACACACCCGAGAAACACCCACATCTAACCACACACCCAAGAAACACCCACATCGAACCACACACCCAAGAAACACCCACATCTAACCACACACCCAAGAAACACCCACATCGAACCACACACCCAAGAAACACCCACATCGAACCACACACCCAAGAAACACCCACATCGAACCACACACCCAAGAAACACCCACATCTAACCACACACCCAAGAAACACCCACATCTAACCACACACCCAAGAAACACCCACATCTAACCACACACCCAAGAAACACCCACATCTAACCACACACCCGAGAAACACTCACATCTAACCACACACCCAAGAAACAACCACATCTAACCACACACCCAAGAAACACCCACATCGAACCACACACCCAAGAAACACCCACATCTAACCACACACCCAAGAAACACCCACATCTAACCACACACCCAAGAAACACCCACATCTAACCACACACCCAAGAAACACCCACATCTAACCACACACCCGAGAAACACCCACATCTAACCACACACCCAAGAAACACCCACATCTAACCACACACCCGAGAAACACCCACATCTAACCACACACCCAAGAAACACCCACATCTAACCACACACCCAAGAAACAACCACATCTAACCACTCACCCAAGAAACACCCACATCTAACCAAACACCCAAGAAACACCCACATCTAACCACACACCCAAGAAACACCCACATCTAACCACACACCCGAGAAACACCCACATCTAACCACACACCCGAGAAACACCCACATCTAACCACACACCCAAGAAACACCCACATCTAACCACACACCCGAGAAACACTCACATCTAACCACACACCCAAGAAACACCCACATCTAACCACACACCTGAGAAACACCCACATCTAAACACACACCCAAGAAACACCCACATCTAACCACACACCCAAGAAACACCCACATCTAACCACACACCCGAGAAACACCCACATCTAACCACACACCCGAGAAACACCCACATCTAACCACACACCCAAGAAACAACCACATCTAACCACACACCCGAGAAACACCCACATCTAACCACACACCCAAGAAACACCCACATCTAACCACACACACAAGAAACACCCACATCTAACCACACACCCAAGAAACACCCACATCTAACCACACACCCAAGACACACCCACATCTAACCACACACCCAAGAAACACCCACATCTAACCACACACCCAAGAAACAACCACATCTAACCACACACCCGAGAAACACCCACATCTAACCACACACCCAAGAAACACCCACATCTAACCACACACACAAGAAACACCCACATCTAACCACACACCCAAGAAACACCCACATCTAACCACACACCCAAGACACACCCACATCTAACCACACACCCAAGAAACACCCACATCTAACCACACACCCAAGAAACACCCACATCTAACCACACACCCAAATCTAACCACACACCCAAGAAACACCCACATCTAACCACACACCCAAGACACACCCAAGACACACCCACATCTAACCACACACCCATGAAACACCCACATCTAACCACACACCCAAGACACACCCAAGACACACCCACATCTAACCACACACCCATGAAACACCCACATCTAACCACACATCCAAGAAACACCCACATCTAACCACACACCCATGAAACACCCACATCTAACCACACACACAAGAAACACCCACATCTAACCACACACCCAAGACACACCCACATCTAACCACACACCCAAGACACACCCACATCTAACCACACACCCAAGACACACCCACATCTAACCACACACCCAAGAAACACCCACATCTAACCACACACCCAAGAAACACCCACATCTAACCACACACCCAAGACACACCCACATCTAACCACACACCCAAGACAACTCACATTTGCATTCAATCATGGCAGATAGAATCTCTTAATCAGCATTAATGAAAAACAAGGCCAAACCAGGTCACCCTTTAAGCCAGAAGGCCCCTTGAGGTCAAATACCTATTTTTTTAGGCAGATAAGAAACAAGAGATACATGTGCCTGAAAGACAGGAGAGGTGTGTGTCTGAGGGAGAGGAGAGGTGTGTGTCTGAAAGACAGGAGAGGTGTGTGTATGAGGGAGAGGAGAGGTGTGTGTCTGAAAGACAGGAGAGGTGTGTGTCTGAGGGACAGGAGAGGTGTGTGTCTGAGGGACAGGAGAGGTGTGTGTCTGAAAGACAGGAGAGGTGTGTGTCTGAAAGACAGGAGAGGTGTGTGTCTGAGGGACAGGAGAGATGTGTGTCTGAGGGACAGAAGAGGTGTGTGTCTGAGGGACAGGAGAGGTGTGTGTCTGAAAGACAGGAGAGATGTGTGTCTGAGGGACAGGAGAGGTGTGTGTCTGAGGGAGAGGAGAGGTGTGTGTCTGAAAGACAGGAGAGGTGTGTGTCTGAGGGACAGGAGAGGTGTGTGTCTGAAAGACAGGAGAGGTGTGTGTCTGAGGGACAGGAGAGGTGTGTGTCTGAGGGACAGGAGAGGTGTGTGTCTGTAGGACAGGAGAGGTGTGTGTCTGAGGGACAGGAGAGTTGTGTGTCTGTAGGACAGGAGAGGTGTGTGTCTGAGGCTCAGGAGAGGTGTGTGTCTGAAGGACAGGAGAGGTGTGTGTCTGTAGGACAGGAGAGGTGTGTCTGAAGGACAGGAGAGGTGTGTGTCTGAAGGACAGGAGAGGTGTGTCTGAAGGACAGGAGAGGTGTGTGTCTGAAGGACAGGTGTGTCTGAAGGACAGGAGAGGTGTGTCTGAAGGACAGGAGAGGTGTGTGTCTGAAGGACAGGAGAGGTGTGTGTCTGAAGGACAGGAGAGGTGTGTCTGAAGGACAGGAGAGGTGTGTGTCTGAAGGACAGGAGAGGTGTGTGTCTGAAGGACAGGAGAGGTGTGTGTCTGAAGGACAGGAGAGGTGTGTGTCTGAAGGACATACAGAAAACAGACACTACATTTATCAGGTGAAGCAGTATTTAATGAAGCAGCCTGTCTGGTGGCAGGTTTGCTTTCAGATCAAAACATAATCAGTTTTACATGTAGAAGTCTGTCCATTGCTACAGAGGTAATCTGGCACCATTCTCCACTGATACTGAGACACTGGCTCTGAACGATAGCACCAAGGATTAATGATTTATTACATAGAGGGACTCTTTCCCTGCTGACAACACACACATCTGTTATCTGGAACGTTGAAAGTGTGTGTGTGTGTTCAAGGCTGTCATCATCTGAACAAGTGAACCCAGACAAATTGTTGATATAAAATCCTACATGATATACTGTATATTAGAGACCATTCCCCTATACACACAAACACACACGCTAACAGTCCCTATTCACACAAACACACACGCTAACAGTCCGCATCCAGCTGTTCAGTCTCTTCATTAGGACCAGGTTGTCTAGAGGGAGGATGTTTAATGTTTAACTTTGATGTTTAAAAAATATGTAGTGATGTCATATCCTGTTCAGTCTGATCTACAAACAACATAAAATACGTTTGTTTAAAATACACACAAAAATGCATTATTTTACAGTAACCTTTCTGTTTAATGCTGCGTTCATGTGCTGCTTGGAATTATGGAACTGGGAACAGTCTGACTGGGAATTATGGAACTGGGAACAGTCTGACTGGGAATTGTGGAACTGGGAACAGTCTGACTGGGAATTATGGAACTGGGAACAGTCTGACTGGGAATTATGGAACTGGGAACAGTCTGACTGGAAGATGTTACAACTTAGAAGCTCATAACAAACTGTTTCAGATGTCTGAAACTAGTTTCTGTTACGGGAGGTTTTCAGGAGTTTCCCGGTTGGAAGGTCCTGATAATTCAGAGAGCACATGAACGCAGTGTAACCCAATCTCTTACACAGTCTGACACACAATCGTCTTCTGTCACTATCAGACATAAAAACACAACTAAAACATAGTGATTGTAAATGAACAACGAAGTATGAATGGACATTCATGCACTCAGGCCTGGGAGACCCTGCGGGACACGGTCTGGTAGAACACGCCACGCAGCAGAGATGGGTAGTCAGGGACGCGGAACAGGTGGCGTTGGGCGTAGGTGACATCGTAACTCCTACCCCTACTGACCAGTGAGCGCAGGTTGGCCTCGCTCACCTGGTTTCCCACGGTGATAATGTACAGCTCCACTCCCGCCTCTGACACCAGACGCACGCGCTTCTCCAACATCGCCTCGGTAACTCCCTGCGACCTCCCGTCAGAGAACATCACCAGCTTCCTCTTCCTGTTCCCGCCCCCTGATATCTGGAATTGCTCCATGGCAAAGGCCATCGCCTTGGTGACATCAGTACCGTCGTTCTGGAAGGCGGCGGCATCGATCTTACTGGTCAGCAGGGTGAGGTTAGAGGTCAGCTCCACCTCCATGCGGCGTTCACGGCTGTACTGGCCCACAGCGACACGCACAGCAGCGCGGCCGGACCTCTCGGCAGACAGGAAGCGCTCGGACAGACGCTTGACGAAGGTCTTGCTGGAATCAAAGTTCCTCTGTCCCACACTGGCTGAGCTGTCCATCATCAGCACGATGTCTGTGTCCCCTGAGAACGAGACTGGAGACAGGAGGGATAAAACAACAATATCAAAGACATCCAAGAAGAAGACACTACAGACAAACCCTGATCATAACCAATGAGACTGGAGAGATGAGGATTCTAACCAATGAGACTGGAGAGATGAGGACAGAGATGAGGATTCTAACCAATGAGACTGAAGAGATGAGGACAGAGACTAGGATTCTAACCAATGAGACTGGAGAGATGAGGATCCTAATCAATGAGACTGGAGAGATGAGGATTCTAACCAATGAGACTGGAGAGATGAGGACAGAGATGAGGATTCTAACCAATGAGACTGGAGAGATGAGGACAGAGATGAGGATTCTAACCAATGAGACTGGAGAGATGAGGACAGAGATGAGGATTCTAACCCCATGACACTGGAGAGATGAACCACATGGTAACAAGCAGTGGACTTACTGGGACATTTGTAGCTGGGACATTTCTTATCTGTTGAAGGAAATAGAGAAACCATTAATAGGACATTTTCAAGTCAACGTAAATTCCACTTTTACACTGACTTAATGTTAGAGTCTGTATCAGAATCAAGGGTTTCCCTAGAGTCTGTATCAGAATCAAGGGTTTCCCTAGAGTCTGTATCAGAATCAAGGGTTTCCCTAGAGTCTGTATCAGAATCAAGGGTTTCCCTAGCGTCTGTATCAGAATCAAGGGTTTCCCTAGAGTCTGTATCAGAATCAAGGGTTTCCCTAGCATGTGTATCAGAATCAAGGGTTTCCCTAGCGTGTGTATCAGAATCAAGGGTTTCCCTAGCATCTGTATCAGAATCAAGGGTTTCCCTAGCGTCTGTATCAGAATCAAGGGTTTCCCTAGAGTCTGTATCAGAATCAAGGGTTTCCCTAGCGTGTGTATCAGAATCAAGGGTTTCCCTAGCGTGTGTATCAGAATCAAGGGTTTCCCTAGCGTGTGTATCAGAATCAAGGGTTTCCCTAGCGTGTGTATCAGAATCAAGGGTTTCCCTAGCGTCTGTATCAGAATCAAGGGTTTCCCTAGCGTATGTATCAGAATCAAGGGTTTCCCTAGCGTGTGTATCAGAATCAAGGGTTTCCCTAGCATGTGTATCAGAATCAAGGGTTTCCCTAGCGTGTGTATCAGAATCAAGGGTTTCCCTAGCATCTGTATCAGAATCAAGGGTTTCCCTAGCATGTGTATCAGAATCAAGGGTTTCCCTAGCGTCTGTATCAGAATCAAGGGTTTCCCTAGCGTGTGTTTCAGAATCAAGGGTTTCCCTAGCGTGTGTATCAGAATCAAGGGTTTCCCTAGCATCTGTATCAGAATCAAGGGTTTCCCTAGCATGTGTATCAGAATCAAGGGTTTCCCTAGCGTCTGTATCAGAATCAAGGGTTTCCCTAGCGTGTGTTTCAGAATCAAGGGTTTCCCTAGCGTGTGTATCAGAATCAAGGGTTTCCCTAGCGTGTGTATCAGAATCAAGGGTTTCCCTAGAGTCTGTATCAGAATCAAGGGTTTCCCTAGCGTGTGTATCAGAATCAAGGGTTTCCCTAGAGTCTGTATCAGAATCAAGGGTTTCCCTAGAGTCTGTATCAGAATCAAGGGTTTCCCTAGCGTCTGTATCAGAATCAAGGGTTTCCCTAGAGTCTGTATCAGAATCAAGGGTTTCCCTAGCGTGTGTATCAGAATCAAGGGTTTCCCTAGCGTGTGTATCAGAATCAAGGGTTTCCCTAGCGTGTGTATCAGAATCAAGGGTTTCCCTAGCGTGTGTATCAGAATCAAGGGTTTCCCTAGCGTCTGTATCAGAATCAAGGGTTTCCCTAGCGTATGTATCAGAATCAAGGGTTTCCCTAGCGTGTGTATCAGAATCAAGGGTTTCCCTAGCATGTGTATCAGAATCAAGGGTTTCCCTAGCGTGTGTATCAGAATCAAGGGTTTCCCTAGCATCTGTATCAGAATCAAGGGTTTCCCTAGCATGTGTATCAGAATCAAGGGTTTCCCTAGCGTCTGTATCAGAATCAAGGGTTTCCCTAGCGTGTGTTTCAGAATCAAGGGTTTCCCTAGCGTGTGTATCAGAATCAAGGGTTTCCCTAGCATCTGTATCAGAATCAAGGGTTTCCCTAGCATGTGTATCAGAATCAAGGGTTTCCCTAGCGTCTGTATCAGAATCAAGGGTTTCCCTAGCGTGTGTTTCAGAATCAAGGGTTTCCCTAGCGTGTGTATCAGAATCAAGGGTTTCCCTAGCATGTGTATCAGAATCAAGGGTTTCTCTAGCATCTGTATCAGAATCAAGGGTTTCCCTAGCGTGTGTATCAGAATCAAGGATTTCCCTAGCATGTGTATCAGAATCAAGGGTTTCCCTAGCGTGTGTATCAGAATCAAGGGTTTCCCTAGCGTGTGTATCAGAATCAAGGGTTTCCCTAGCATGTGTATCAGAATCAAGGGTTTCCCTAGCGTCTGTATCAGAATCAAGGGTTTCCCTAGCATGTGTTTCAGAATCAAGGGTTTCCCTAGCATGTGTATCAGAATCAAGGGTTTCCCTAGCATGTGTATCAGAATCAAGGGTTTCCCTAGCATGTGTATCAGAATCAAGGGTTTCCCTAGCATGTGTGTATCAGAATCAAGGTTTTCCCTAGAATGTGTATCAGAATCAAGGGTTTCCCTAGCATGTGTGTGTACCTTCACAGATGCGTGTGGTGAGGTTCTGTAGGAAGGAGTCATCCAGCAGCTCAGCAAAGTTCTCCAGTACGAAGGAGAAGCCTGGTTTAGAATCACTCTTACAGACCACAGCACTTAGCTGTTCATGGTTGGGCTGACGGCCAGAGTAGTCCTTCACCCCCAGACCACCCACCTACCAGAGAGAGAGAGAGAGAGAGAGAGGAAGGGGTCAGGGTTAGTGTGTGTGTGTGCATAACTAATGGATTGTGCGTTGTGATATGATGTTGCTGGTTGTACTAAAGCTTGCCTAAGTCCTTCGAGTTGGATGCTCAGAACTGGAAATAGTGTTAACCCTTACCTTGATGTCCTTCCCACAGAGTGTTAACCCTTACCTTGATGTCCTTCCCACAGAGTGTTAACCCTTACCTTGATGTCCTTCACACAGAGTGTTAACCCTTACCTTGATGCCCTTCCCACAGAGTGTTAACCCTTACCTTGATGTCCTTCCCACAGAGTGTAATCCCTTACCTTGATGCCCTTCCCACAGAGTGTTAACCCTTACCTTGATGTCCTTCCCACAGAGTGTTAACCCTTACCTTGATGTCCTTCCCACAGAGTGTTAACCCTTACCTTGATGTCCTTCCCACAGAGTGTTAACCCTTACCTTGATGTCCTTCCCACAGAGTGTTAACCCTTACCTTGATGTCCTTCACACAGAGTGTTAACCCTTACCTTGATGTCCTTCCCACAGAGTGTAATCCCTTACCTTGATGTCCTTCACACAGAGTGTTAACCCTTACCTTGATGCCCTTCCCACAGAGTGTTAACCCTTACCTTGATGTCCTTCCCACAGAGTGTAATCCCTTACCTTGATGCCCTTCCCACAGAGTGTTAACCCTTACCTTGATGTCCTTCCCACAGAGTGTTAACCCTTACCTTGATGTCCTTCCCACAGAGTGTAATCCCTTACCTTGATGCCCTTCCCACAGAGTGTGTTGAGCGGTGTTTTATCTCTGGTGATATCAGCGCGTCCGTCAGTGAGCACTAGGACCACGCGGTTCTCCTGCTTCAGACGGTCAATCATGTTGGTCAGAGAATACTGCAGAGCTTCCCCTGTATAGGTGGCCTCAGCCAGCCAGCGCAGGTCCCGCACAGCCCTACACACAGACACATAGACACACAGACACACACACACACACACACACACACACACACACACAGACACAGACACAGACACAGACACAGACACAGACACAGACACACACACACACACACACACACACACACACACACACACACACACAGACACACACACACACACACACACACACACACACACACACACACACACACACACACACACACACACACACACACACACAAACACACACACACACACACAGAGAGACACAGACACAGACACACACATACACATACACATACACAAACATATATATGTTAAGTACTGAAGAGCCTCCTGTACTGCCCTACACACACAACGTACAGAGCGATGTGTGTGTGTGTGTACTTACTGTTTGAGCTCAGTGAGTGTGTTAATGTTGGGGTCTCCCAGTCTGACAGCCTCCTGAGCTCCATCCCCACTGTACTGCACCACGCCCACCCTGGACTCATTAAAACCAAACTACACACACACACACACATTACACACACACACACAGGAAGGAACGTTAAACGGATGACCTGACTCTCTTTGGCCATTAAAGATCCCATGGCACTTATCGTAGGTGTGTTAACCCCGGTTTCCTGGCTAAATTCCCAATCTGGCCCTCAAACCATCATGACCACCTATTCATCCTCAGATTCCAATTGGCTAATTTATCCCCCCTCCTCTCCACTGTAACTAATCCCCAGGTCGTTGCTGTAAATGATAATGTGTTCTCAGTCAACTTACCTGGTAAAATACAGGTAAAATAAAACAGTAAAATACAGGTAAAATAAAACAGTAAAATACAGGTAAAATAAAACAGTAAAACACGGGTTAAATAAAACAGTAAAACACGGGTTAAATAAAACAGTAAAACACGGGTTAAATATAACAGTAAAACACGGGTTAAATAAAACAGTAAAACACGGGTTAAATAAAACAGTAAAACACGGGTTAAATATAACAGTAAAACACGGGTTAAATATAACAGTAAAATAAGGGTTAAATATAACAGTAAAATAAGGGTTAAATAAAACAGTAAAATAAGGGTTAAATATAACAGTAAAACACGGGTTAAATAAAACAGTAAAATAAGGGTTAAATAAAACAGTAAAATAAGAGTTAAATAAAACAGTAAAACACGGGTTAAATAAAACAGTAAAATAAGGGTTAAATATAACAGTAAAACACGGGTTAAATATAACAGTAAAATAAGGGTTAAATAAAACAGTAAAATAAGAGTTAAATAAAACAGTAAAACACGGGTTAAATATAACAGTAAAACACGGGTTAAATATAACAGTAAAATAAGGGTTAAATAAAACAGTAAAATAAGGGTTAAATAAAACAGTAAAACACGGGTTAAATATAACAGTAAAATAAGGGTTAAATAAAACAGTAAAATAAGGGTTAAATAAAACAGTAAAATAAGGGTTAAATAAAACAGTAAAACACGGGTTAAATATAACAGTAAAATAAGGGTTAAATAAAACTGTAAAATAAGGGTTAAATAAAACAGTAAAATACGGGTTAAATATAACAGTAAAACACGGGTTAAATAAAACAGTAAAATAAGGGTTAAATAAAACAGTAAAATACGGGTTAAATGTGCATGCATCTGTGATGTTTGAAATACTGTATTTTAGTCTTTCTTGACTGTAATGTGATTTATTCATTCTTATGTCTGTGTGTGTGTGTGTATAGTGTGTGTGAGAGTGTGTGTGTGTGTGTGTGTGTGAGAGTGTGTGTGTGTGTGTGTGTGTGTTACTCACACGGACTTGCTGGTCCTTCATAAGGCGGTCTATGACGGTGATGATGAAGTCTTTAGCTAGAGCAAAGTTAGTGGAGCCGATACTCTCAGAACTGTCCACGATGAACGCCAGGTCTAGGGGCCCACACTTACACTCTACATCAGGACAGACAGACACATTAGATGAACGCCAGGTCTAGGGGCCCACACTTACACTCTACATCAGGACAGACAGACACATTAGATGAACGCCAGGTCTAGGGGCCCACAATTACACTCTACATCAGGACAGACAGACACATTAGATGAACGCCAGGTCTAGGGGCCCACACTTACACTCTACATCAGGACAGACAGACACATTAGATGAACGCCAGGTCTAGGGGCCCACACTTACACTCTACATCAGGACAGACAGACACATTAGATGAACGCCAGGTCTAGGGGCCCACACTTACACTCTACATCAGGACAGACAGACACATTAGATGAACGCCAGGTCTAGGGGCCCACACTTACACTCTACATCAGGACAGACAGACACATTAGATGAACGCCAGGTCTAGGGGCCCACACTTACACTCTACATCAAGACAGACAGACATTAGACAGAGTATGGGCGTATTCGTGATTAGAGAACTATGATGAACTCAGAAGCCAATGAGAAGATGGGATGGACTCACCACAGCACGCTGTAGAAAAAACCACAACAAAATAACAATGTAAGTCATTCCAGTGTGAGTGTGTCTGTGTGTGTCTGTGTGTGTCTGTGTGTGTCTGTGTGTGTCTGTGTGTATCTGTCAGTGTGTGTCTGTGTGTGTCTGTGTGTATGTGAGTGTGTCTGTGTGTGTCTGTCTGTGTGTGTGTATGTGAGTGTGTCTGAGTGTGTCTGTGTGTGTCTCTGTGTGTCTGTGTGTGTCTGTGTATGTCTGTGTGTGTGTCTGTGTGTGTCTGTGTGTGTCTGTGTGTGTGTATGTGAGTGTGTATGTGTGTGTGTCTGTGTGTGTGTCTGTGTGTGTCTGTGTGTGTATGTGAGTGTGTATGTGTGTGTATGTGTGTGTGTCTGTGTGTGTCTGTGTGTGTCTGTGTGTGTATGTGAGTGTGTATGTGAGTGTGTATGTGTGTGCGTCTGTGTGTGTGTCTGTGTGTGTATGTGTGTGTGTCTGTGTGTGTATGTGAGTGTGTATGTGAGTGTGTATGTGTGTGTGTATGTGTGTGTGTCTGTGTGTGTATGTGAGTGTGTATGTGTGTGTGTCTGTGTGTGTATGTGAGTGTGTATGTGTGTGTGTCTGTGTGTGTATGTGAGTGTGTATGTGTGTGTGTCTGTGTGTGTATGTGAGTGTGTATGTGTGTGTGTCTGTGTGTGTGTGTGTGTCTGTGTGTGTGTCTGTGTGGGTAGGAGAACTTACAGCAAAGCTTCATGATGATATCCAGAATCTCACATTCCTGTTGATAACATTAACGTTATATATAAATATATGTGTGTGTGTATATATATATATATATATATATATATATATATATATATACACTGAGTGTACAAAACATTAGGAACACCTTCCTAGTATTGAGTTGCATCCCCTTTCCCCCTCAGAACATCCTCAATTCATCAGGGCTTGGACTCTACAAGGTGTTGAAAGGGATGCTGGCTCATGTTGACTCCAATGCTTCCCACAGTTGTGTCAAGTTGGCTGGATGTCCTTTGGGTGGTGGACCATTGATACCCATGGGAAACTGTTGAGCGTGAAAAACCCAGCAGCGTTGCAGTTCTTGACTCTCAAACCGGTCTGCCTGGCACATACTACCATACTTGCCCATTCACCCTCTGAATGGCACACACACACAATCCATGTCTCAATTGTCTCAAGGCTTAAAACTCCTTCTTTAACCAGTCTCCTCCCCTTCATCTACACTGATTGAACCAGTCTCCTCCCCTTCATCTACACTGATTGAACCAGTCTCCTCCCCTTCATCTACACTGATTGAACCAGTCTCCTCCCCTTCATCTACACTGATTGAACCAGTCTCCTCCCCTTCATCTACAGTATATAACCTCATAAGATGACAGTAATGATATATCATGTATTGTACAGTACAGTATATAACCTCATAAGATGACAGTAATGATATATCATGTATTGTACAGTACAGTATATAACCTCATAAGATGACAGTAATGATATATCATGTATTGTACAGTATATAACCTCATAAGATGACAGTAATGAATCCTCCTGTAGCGTTAGTATATAGCCTGATGAAGTGCTGCAGACTGTACAGTATATATAACCACAACTGGGTTCAAGCTACAGACTGTACAGTATATATAACCACAACTGGGTTCAAGCTACAGACTGTACAGTATATATAACCACAACTGGGTTCAAGCTACAGACTGTACAGTATATATAACCACAACTGGGTTCAAGCTACAGACTGTACAGTATATAACCACAACTGGGTTCAAGCTACAGACTGTACAGTATATATAACCACAACTGGGTTCAAATACATGTTTGTTTTTTTTCAGTGCATTTGAGCATTTTTAAATACACAGTCCAAAACAAGTACTTTTATTTTGAGTATTTGAATGGTTATTTGTATAAAACCAAATAGTAATAAAGATTTTCAAATACTATTTTCCAATACATGGATGAAATGCAAATGTAACATTTTCAACTGCTGGTCTCTTCAAATAAAATATATCTGAATACTGTATGAACCCTGGTCTGGACACAATATATCTGAATACTGTATGAACCCTGGTCTGGACACAATATATCTGAATACTGTATGAACCCTGGTCTGGACACAATATATCTGAATACTGTATGAACCCTGGTCTGGACACAATATATCTGAATACTGTATGAACCCTGGTCTGGACACAATATATCTGAATACTGTATGAACCCTGGTCTGGACACAATATATCTGAATACTGTATGAACCCTGGTCTGGACACAATATATCTGAATACTGTATGAACCCTGGTCTGGACACAATATATGACAAGTTAACACACAGTTTATAGTGTATAACCACCTCCTGTAGCGTTAGTATATAGCCTGATGAAGTGTTAGAGACTCATAATATAGTAGTACTCTGAAATGGCGGGATAGTTACGGGTCAGAGTTAGGGGTTAGAGGCTAAACTGAATTTAGACTCACATCAGCTCCTGCAGGTCCGGGAGGCCCGACTGGTCCCTGTGGAGAGAGAGAGAGAGAGAAGAGGAGTGAGCCTTGCATTACCTTATAGGGACATAACAGATGTCAGATCTTAATTTTACCATTTTAGTCGATGGAGGAAAATAATCCTGCAGCAGGAGGATTTGAATTAATATTGAATATTTAGAATAGCCGCCAAGGGGCAGCTGGAAGCGGTGTTTGTAGAATAGCTGCCAGGGGGCAGCTGGAAGCGGTGTTTGTAGAATAGCCGTCAGGGGACAGCTGGAAGCGGTGTTTGTAGAATAGCCGCCAGGGGACAGCTGGAAGCGGTGTTTGTAGAATAGCCGTCAGGGGACAGCTGGAAGCGGTGTTTGTAGAATAGCCGCCAGGGGACAGCTGGAAGTGGTGTTTGTAGAATAGCCGTCAGGGGACAGCTGGAAGCGGTGTTTGTAGAATAGCCACCAGGGGACAGCTGGAAGCGGTGTTTGTAGAATAGCCGTCAGGGGACAGCTGGAAGCGGTGTTTGTAGAATAGCCACCAGGGGACAGCTGGAAGCGGTGTTTGTAGAATAGCCATCAGGGGACAGCTGGAAGTGATGTTTGTAGAATAGCCGCAAGAAGGCAGCTGGAAGCGGTGTTTGTAGAATAGCCGCCAGGGGGCAGCTGGAAGCGGTGTTTGTAGAATAGCCACCAGGGGACAGCTGGAAGCGGTGTTTGTAGAATAGCCGTCAGGGGACAGCTGGAAGTGGTGTTTGTAGAATAGCCGCAAGAAGGCAGCTGGAAGCGGTGTTTGTAGAATAGCCGCCAGGGGGCAGCTGGAAGCGGTGTTTGTAGAATAGCCGCCAGGGGGCAGCTGGAAGCGGTGTTTGTAGAATAGCCGCCAGGGGGCAGCTGGAAGCGGTGTTTGTAGAATAGCCGCCAGGGGGCAGCTGGAAGCGGTGTTTGTAGAATAGCCGTCAGGGGACAGCTGGAAGCGGTGTTTGTAGAATAGCCGTCAGGGGACAGCTGGAAGCGGTGTTTGTAGAATAGCCACCAGGGGACAGCTGGAAGCGGTGTTTGTAGAATAGCCGTCAGGGGACAGCTGGAAGTGGTGTTTGTAGAATAGCCGCAAGAAGGCAGCTGGAAGCGGTGTTTGTAGAATAGCCGCCAGGGGGCAGCTGGAAGCGGTGTTTGTAGAATAGCCGTCAGGGGACAGCTGGAAGCTATGATCCCTTTGTCTCTCACACCCCCTCTCTCATACCCCCTCATTCTCACACCCCCTCACTCTCACACCACCACTCTCACACCCCCTCTCTCTCACACCACCTCTCTCACACCACCTCCTCTCTCACACCACCTCTCTCTCACACCCCCTCTCTCACACCCCCTCCTCTCTCACCCCCTCCTCTCACACCTCCTCCTCTCTCACACCCCCTCCCCTCTCACCACCTCCTCTCTCACACCACCTCTCTCACACCCCCTCCCTCTCACACCACCTCTCTCTCACACTACCTCCTCTCTCACACCCCCTCCTCTCTCACACCACCTCCTCTCTCACCACCTCCTCTCTCACACCACCTCTCTCACACCCCCTCCCTCTCACACCCCCTCCTCTCTCACACCCCCTCCTCTCTCACACCCCCTCCTCTCTCACACCCCCTCCCTCTCACACCACCTCTCTCACACCCCCTCCTTTCTCACACCACCTCCCCTCTCAAACCACCTCTCTCTCACACCCCCTCCTCTCTCACACCATCTCCTCTCTCACACCACCTCTCTCTC
Source organism: Thymallus thymallus (assembly GCA_023634145.1). Lineage (NCBI taxonomy): Eukaryota > Metazoa > Chordata > Actinopteri > Salmoniformes > Salmonidae > Thymallus > Thymallus thymallus. Next base: position 819,140 of record CM042383.1, read on the forward strand.
ACACCACCTCTCTCTCACACCACCTCTCTCTCACACCACCTCTCTCACACCACCTCTCTGTCTCTTTCATTTGTATTTAATTTTCATTTTATTTAACGAGGTAAGTCAGTTAAGAACACATTGTTATTTACAGTGACGGCCTCCCTACAGGGACAGCCATAGTAATACGGCGCCCCTGAAGAAAATTAGGGTTAAGTGCCTTGCACAAGGACACATCGACAGGTTTTCACCTTGTCTGCTCAGGAATTTGATCCAGCAACCTTTCGTTTACTGTCCCAACACTCTGACCACTAGGCTACCTGCCGCCCTAAAAAATAATAATAATAATATGTTGAATTTAGAACATCTCCTATTGACAACTGTGACAACTGCTGATGTAAAAAGGGCTTCATAAAATAAATGTGATTGATCTCTCTCCCTCTGTCTTACCGGGTTTCCTTCAGGTCCTCGGTGACCTTTGGCTCCTTTGTTCCCTGGGAGTCCCGGGGAGTCGTTCTGTAGAGGAGAGACAGATAGAGACTTAGTAACACACACTACAGGTAGTGAAACTTTGTCTACAGACTACTGTGCTACTGTCTACTGACTACTGTCTACTGCCTACGCTCTACTGACTACAGTCTACTGACTACTGCCTACTGTCTACTGACTACTTCCTACTGCTTCTCACTGGGACTGTAGTACTGACTTCTATCTACTGTTTACTGACTACTATCAACTGACTACTTCCTACTGTCTACTGCCTTTCACTGGGACTGTAGTACTGACTACTGTATACTGTCTACTAACTATTGCCTATTGACTACTGACTACTGTTCTACTGTCTACTGCCTCTGACTGAGACTGTAGTACTGACTACTGTCT
>CM042383.1:825000-835000 GCA_023634145.1 Thymallus thymallus
CCAGGCCGGGGTTTCCAGGCTCTCCGTCATCTCCTTTAGGTCCTGGGGTTCCCTTCCCGCCCTGAAGGTCACAGGTCAGGGGTCAGTGATGAAACAGACATTGAGCTAACCAGACCAAATACAACTGGCAAACCGTCATGTCTCAGATAAAGATGGACTGTATCCCAAATGGCACCCTGACACAGTCATATATTAGGCCCTGGTCGAAGGTTGTACACTATACAGGTAACAGGACTCATTGTTTCAGTTACATTAACACTAGTCATCATGACTCATTGTTTCAGTTACAGTAACACTAGTCATCATGACTCATTGTTTCAGTTACAGTAACACTAGTCATCATGACTCATTGTTTCAGTTACAGTAACACTAGTCATCATGACTCATTGTTTCAGTTACAGTAACACTAGTCATCATGACTCATTGTTTCAGTTACAGTAACACTAGTCATCATGACTCATTGTTTCAGTTACAGTAACACTAGTCATCATGACTCATTGTTTCAGTTACAGTAACACTAGTCATCATGACTCATTGTTTCAGTTACAGTAACACTAGTCATCATGACTCATTGTTTCAGTTACATTAACACTAGTCATCATGACTCATTGTTTCAGTTACATTAACACTAGTCATCATGACTCATTGTTTCAGTTACAGTAACACTAGTCATCATGACTCATTGTTTCAGTTACAGTAACACTAGTCATCATGACTCATTGTTTCAGTTACAGTAACACTAGTCATCATGACTCATTGTTTCAGTTACAGTAACACTAGTCATCATGACTCATTGTTTCAGTTACATTAACACTAGTCATCATGACTCATTGTTTCAGTTACATTAACACTAGTCATCATGACTCATTGTTTCAGTTACAGTAACACTAGTCATCATGACTCATTGTTTCAGTTACAGTAACACTAGTCATCATGACTCATTGTTTCAGTTACAGTAACACTAGTCATCATGACTCATTGTTTCAGTTACAGTAACACTAGTCATCATGACTCATTGTTTCAGTTACAGTAACACTAGTCATCATGACTCATTGTTTCAGTTACAGTAACACTAGTCATCATGACTCATTGTTTCAGTTACAGTAACACTAGTCATCATGACTCATTGTTTCAGTTACATTAACACTAGTCATCATGACTCATTGTTTCAGTTACATTAACACTAGTCATCATGACTCATTGTTTCAGTTACAGTAACACTAGTCATCATGACTCATTGTTTCAGTTACATTAACACTAGTCATCATGACTCATTGTTTCAGTTACATTAACACTAGTCATCATGACTCATTGTTTCAGTTACATTAACACTAGTCATCATGACTCATTGTTTCAGTTACAGTAACACTAGTCATCATGACTCATTGTTTCAGTTACATTAACACTAGTCATCATGACTCATTGTTTCAGTTACAGTAACACTAGTCATCATGACTCATTGTTTCAGTTACAGTAACACTAGTCATCATGACTCATTGTTTCAGTTACATTAACACTAGTCATCATGACTCATTGTTTCAGTTACAGTAACACTAGTCATCATGACTCATTGTTTCAGTTACATTAACACTAGTCATCATGACTCATTGTTTCAGTTACAGTAACACTAGTCATCATGACTCATTGTTTCAGTTACAGTAACACTAGTCATCATGACTCATTTGAGGTTAAAACTCTGAAATTCAAACTTTGAAATGTCAGGTTGTTTTAGGCTGCCATGTTTTCCACATCTAAAGTGTTGTGTAAACTCTTCTCAATTAATCTGGCATTGAGTTGTTGGATTGAATAAGATCCAATCCTGGCATAATGAATAATAATATTTCAGTGTAACATCCTGGTACTATTGGTACTGTTCATATAGGACAACAGTTTTATACATCCTATACCAGGGTAGAGTAGTGTTTCCTGTTTTAATACAGGACTACTGTTTTATACATCCTATACCAGGGTAGAGTAGTGTTTCCTGTTTTAATACAGGACTACTGTTTTATACATCCTATACCATGATAAAGTAGTGTTTCCTGTTTTAATATACTGTAGGACTACTGTTTTATACATCCTATACCAGGGTAGAGTAGTGTTTCCTGTTTTAATACAGGACTACTGTTTTATACATCCTATACCAGGGTAGAGTAGTGTTTCCTGTTTTAATACAGGACTACTGTTTTATACATCCTATACCAGGGTAGAGTAGTGTTTCCTGTTTTAATACAGGACTACTGTTTTATACATCCTATACCAGGGTAGAGTAGTGTTTCCTGTTTTAATACAGGACTACTGTTTTATACATCCTATACCAGGGTAGAGTAGTGTTTCCTGTTTTAATACAGGACTACTGTTTTATACATCCTATACCAGGGTAGAGTAGTGTTTCCTGTTTTAATACAGGACTACTGTTTTATACATCCTATACCAGGGTAGAGTAGTGTTTCCTGTTTTAATATACTGTAGGACTACTGTTTTATACATCCTATACCAGGGTAGAGTAGTGTTTCCTGTTTTAATATACTGTAGGACTACTGTTTTATACGTCCTATACCATGATAAAGTAGTGTTTCCTGTTTTAATATACTGTAGGACTACTGTTTTATACATCCTATACCAGGGTAGAGTAGTGTTTCCTGTTTTAATACAGGACTACTGTTTTATACATCCTATACCAGGGTAGAGTAGTGTTTCCTGTTTTAATACAGGACTACTGTTTTATACATCCTATACCAGGGTAGAGTAGTGTTTCCTGTTTTAATACAGGACTACTGTTTTATACATCCTATACCAGGGTAGAGTAGTGTTTCCTGTTTTAATACAGGACTACTGTTTTATACATCCTATACCAGGGTAGAGTAGTGTTTCCTGTTTTAATACAGGACTACTGTTTTATACATCCTATACCATGATAAAGTAGTGTTTCCTGTTTTAATATACTGTAGGACTACTGTTTTATACATCCTATACCAGGGTAGAGTATTGTTTCCTGTTTTAATACAGGACTACTGTTTTATACATCCTATACCAGGGTAGAGTAGTGTTTCCTGTGTTTAGTAAAAAGTTCTAAAGACACTGAATATATAGTGTAGTGATGCTTTTTCTGATTGATTTGATTTAACCCTTAGTTTACCAGGTGAGTTGACTGAGAACACATTGTTATTTACAGCATCAACCTGGGGATTAGTTACAGGGGAGAGGAGGGGGGATGAATCAGCCAATAGGAAGCTGGTGATGATTACATTTACATGTTAGTCACTTAGCTGATGCTCTTATCCAGAGAGACTTACAGTTAGTTAGTGCAAACATGTTCATACTTTTTTTGTACTGGTCCCCCGTGGGAATCGAACCCACGACCCTGGCATTGCAAGCACCATACTCTACCATCTGAGCTACACGGGACGACAATTAGGTGGCCATGATGGTATGATTGATGGCACCTTACACAGGACAATGTCCCCAATCACTGCCCTGGGATATATATATATATTTTTTAAACCTACTGGCCCTCCAACACCACTTCCAGCAGCATCTGATCTCCCATCCAGGGACCGACCAGGACTGACCCTGTTTAGCTTCAGAACCAGAGAGACCCAGGTTCGAGTTCCTGTTAGGCTACTGTCCTAACTCGCTACAGTACTATGATAGTGTGATATAGTGTGAGAGGCTGTTTTGGGGCTGATTCTGAGGTGAGAGGTTATAGGTGAATGGGGAACTCACCGGCTCTCCAGCGTCCCCTCGTGGGCCAGGGTAACCCTGAGTGAGAAGAGGGATGTGTGAGAGACAGCAGACAACACACACACACACTACCATAAACCCAAACAATAATACATCACATGTAACACAATTGTACCTGGAAACCATGGCAACCTTCAGTTCCATTTCCTGGGGCCCCATCTTCTCCCTGAAACAGAAGAGACAGAACACTTCAGCCGTCCCGCCCTCATTCTTTCTTTCTTTCTTTCTTTCTTTCTTTCTTTCTTTCTTTCTTTCTTTCTTTCTTTCTTTCTTTCTTTCTTTCTTTCTTTCTTTCTTTCTTTCTTTCTTTCTTTCTTTCTTTCTTCTCTCTCTCCCCCTCACCCTGTTTCCGATCTGGCCTCTGTCTCCAGGAGCTCCTTTGATTCCTCTTGGTCCTTTGGGGCCCTGGGAAATGTAGTTCAGATAAGAGGGAGATGGGAAATGTAGTTTAGATAAGAGAGCGATGGGAAAGATAGTTTAGATAAGAGAGAGATGGGATGTGTAGTTTAGAGAGATAGGAAATCAGCGTGGGAACATGAGAAATGTAGTTCAGATGTTAATGGAGGAAGACTTCCTGACCACCTGAAAGATTCCCAGCTTAGTGATGCATGTGTGTGAGATAAATGAATGTATTAACTAGATGACGGAATGATGAACTAGTTCCCCCACCTCTGGTCCGGGGGCACCCTCATCTCCTCTGTATCCTGGAGACCCCGCCCTGCCGATGTCGCCCTGAAACACACACAGGGCGGGATTGAAGTATAAGGCAAAGCATGGTAAGTACAAGCCGGCAATACCGTCTATCATTATGGGCAACGTGAGATCCTACATAACAAGATGGACGAGCTTGAGGGGCTGGTCCATGGACAAAGAGACTACCGGGAAGCTACAGAGACATGGCTGAATGATAACATCCCCATAGAGAATGTAACTATTGGTGGTTTCTAGACCATCAGAGCAGACAGGGATAGCGTTCCAAACTCTGGACTTGTTATATGCTAATGTGAAGGATGCATACAGCTCCACTGCACTCCCTCCCCTCGGTAGATCGGATCACAACCTTGTCCAGCTCACCCCACTCTAAAGGTCTATGATCCAACAGCAGCCTGCAACCACCAGGACCATTAGGAGATGGTCCCCGGAGGCGAATGAGGCCCTACAGGACTGCTTTGAAACAACAGACTGGGATGTGCTCTGTGAGGCTCATGGGGAGGACATTGATGGACTTGCTGACTGCATAACGGACTATATAAATTTTTGTGTGGACAACACTGTACCCACCAGGAAGGTACACTGTTTTCCAAATAATAAACCCTGGGTCACCAGAAACCTGATGGCCCTGCTGAATGAGAAGAAGAGGGCCTTCAAGGAGGGGGACAAGGACAAATTGTTTTCCACAGCACAGGGACCCTTTCTAGGCTCAGGCTAAGGTTGAAGTGACGCTGGAGTATTCCACACAATTGGTCAGCACAGACCCTAAGCACCCTTGGGCTGATGCCATAAGGGCCCGCCGCATTCCACTGATGTAGTCTCTCCAGCTCTCTCTTCACTTGGTTGGTGGTGAAAGCCAGCCCAGGTGGGGAGGTGGGGGAAGGGGGGTGTTGAGGATCAGTCCAGAGGGAGCGGAGGTGGGGCGGGGGTCGCTGATTGTCTCAGAGGTGTTGTGGGGGTGTTGTGGGGGTGGGACAGCATTGGCTCTGTCCTGGGTCCCCTCCGTCTGCCCACTGTTTGACTTGTTGAAGCCAGTGATATTACTCATACCCTTCCACACCTGTCTCACCTGGCTCTGCCTCAGCTTGTCCTCCATCTTCTCCTTATATCACCCTCTACACCTCAGACTTCAGATATAACTCTGAAACATGCCACCTACAGAAGTTCTCGGATGACTTCGCAATTGTAGGGTGCATCAGGGGTGGGCAGGAGGAGGAGTACAGGAGCACAATCAGTGGCTTTGTGGTGTGGTGTGAGCAGAACCACCTTCAGCTCAACATCAGCAAAACAAAGGAGATAGTGGTGGACTTCAGGAGAACCAAGGCCCAAATAACTGCAGTCCCTATACAGGGGATGGATGTGGAAATGGTTGGGTCATACAAGTTCCTGGAAGTCCATATGGACAACAGGCTGGAATGGACTGGTAACACCGGGGCTCTGTACAAAAAGGGCCAGAGCCGCCTCTACTTCCTGAGGAGGCTCAGGTCCTTCAACTTTGTGCAGTAAACTACTGCATACCTTCTACCAGTCTGTGGTGGCCAGTGCCATCTTTTTTGCAGTGGTGTGCTGTGGTGCAAATTTAAAGGCGGTGAAGCTTCTCATAAAAATTGTCTGTCCTCGGTTGCCTACCGAGTTCCAAACTGCCTGTGGAAGTAACTTCAGCACAATAACTGTTCGTCAGGAGCTTCATTAAATGGGTTTCCATGGCCGAACAGCCGCACACAAGCCTAAGATCACCATGCGCAATGCCAAGCATTGGCTGGACTGGTGTAAATCTCACCACCATTGGACTCTGGAGGAGTGGAAATGTGTTCTCTGGAGTGATGAATCACGCTTCACCGTCTTGCAGTCCGACGGACAAATCTGGGTTTTACCTGTCCAAATGCATAGTGCCAACTGTAAAGTTTGGTGGAGGAGGAATAAAGGTCTGCGGCTGTTTTTCATGGTTCAGGCTAGGCCACTTAGTTCCAGTGAAGGGAAATCTTAATGCTACAGCATACAGTTGTGGTCAAAAGTTTTGAGTATTGGTCTCCACAAAGTTTGCTGCTTCAGTGTTCTTAGATCTTTATGTCAGTAGTTACTATGGTACACTGAAGTATAATTACAAGTATTCCATAAGTGTCAAAGGCTTTCATTGACAATGACATTCAGTTTATGCAAAGAGTCAATATATGCAGTGTTGACCCTTCTTTTTCAAGACCTCTGCAATCCGCCCTGGCATGATGTCAATTAACTTCTGGGCCACATCCTGACTGATGGCAGGCCATTCTTGCATAATCAATGCTTGGAGTTTGTCAGAAGTTGTGGGTTTTTGTTTGTCCACCCGCCTCTTGAGGATCGACCACAAGTTCTCAATGGGATTAAGGTCTGGGAGGTTTCCTGGCCATGGACCCAAAATGACGATGTTTTGTTCCCCGAGCCACTTAGTTATCACTTTTGCCTTATGGCAAGGTGCTCCATCATGCTGGAAAAGGCATTGGTTGTCACCAAACTGTTCTTGGATGGTTGGGAGAAGTTGCTCTCGGAGGATGTGTTGGTACCATTCTTTATTCATGGCTGTGTTCTTAGGCAAAATTGTGAGTGAGCCCACTCCCTTGGCTGAGAAGCAACCCCACACATGAATGGTCTCAGGATGCTTTACTGTTGGCATGACACAGGACTGATGGTAGCGCTCACCTTGTCTTCTCCGGACAAGGTGTTTTCAGGATGGCCCAAACAATCGGAAAGGGGATTCATCAGAGAAAATGACTCTACCCCAGTCCTCAGCAGTCCAATCCCTGTACCTTTTGCAGAATATCAGTCTGTCCCTGATGTTTTTCCTGGAGAGAAGTGGCTTCTTTGTTGCACTCACACCTGCCTGCTGCCATTCCTGAGCAAGCTCTGCACTGGTGGTGCCCCGATCCAACAGCTGAATCATCTTTAGGAGACGGTCCTGGCGCTTGCTGGACTTTCTTGAGCGCCCTGACGCCTTCTTCACAACAATTGAACCTCTCTCCTTGAAGTTCTTGATGATCCGATAAATGGTTGATTTAGGTGCAATCTTACTAGCAGCAATATCCTTGCCTGTGAAGCCCTTTTTGTGCAAAGCAATGATGACGGCACGTGTTTCTTTGTAGGTAAATATGGTTGACAGAGGAAGAACAATGATTTTCAAGCACCACCCTCCTTTTAAAGCTTCCAGTCTGTTATTCTGACTCAATCAGCATGACAGAGTGATCTCCAGCCTTGTCCTCGTCAGCACTCTCACCTGTGTTAATGAGACAATCACTGACATGATGGCAGCTGGCCCTTTTGTGGCAGGGCTGAAATGCAGTGGAAATGTTTTGGGGGGGATTAAGTTCATTTTCATGACAAAGAGGGACTTTGCAATTAATTGCAATTCATCTGATCACTCTTCATGACATTCTGGAGTATATGCACATTGGCATTATCAACACTTTGTCGAGATCGGTGTGGAAGAACTTGACTGGCCTGCCCAGAGCCCTGACCTCAACTCCATCAAACACTTTTGTGATGTATTGAAACACCGACGCCGAGCCAGGCCTAATCGCCCAACATCAGTGACCGACCTGACTAATGCTCTTGTTGCTGAATGGAAGCAAGTCCCTGCAGCAATGTTCCAACATCTAGTGGAAAGCCTTCCCAGAAGAGTGGAGGCTGTTATAGCAGCAAAGGGGGACCAACTCCATATTGATGCCCATGATTTTAGAAAACAATATCCTGAGCAAATGTAAAATTCACCCTGCAGACCCTTATTGACTAACAAACCACAGCAAAGGCAAAGTCTTCTTTTGACTCAAGTTGGCATGAGGGTCTGCTGTATAAATGGATGGAAAGCGGTGTTGGGGGAAAAACATTTAATATTATAAAATCCATGTACACAAAGTGTGAAAATAAACACCCAGATGTGTTTCCTCAGGGCAGGGGATGAGACAAGGATGCAGCCTGAGCCCCACCCTCTTCAACATACAGAGCCTTCAGAAAGGATTCACACCCCTGGACTTTTCACACATTTTGTTGTGCTACAGCCTGAATGTAAAATGGATACAATTGAGTTTTTTTGTCACTGGCCTACACACACAATACCCCATAATGTCAAAGTGGAGTTATGTTTTTCGAAATTGTTATTAAAAAATAAAAAAGCTGAAATGTCTTGAGTCAATAAGTATTCAACCCCTTTGTTATGGCAAACCTAAATAAGTTCCGGAGTAAACAATTGCTTAACAAGTCACATATGTTGCATGGACTCACTGTGTGTGTAATAATAGTGTTTAACACTACTTTAACATTACTCTGTACCCCACACATACAATTATCTGTAAGGTCCCTAAATCAAGCAGTGAAGTTCAACATGTCTGCATTTGTGCGTATTACATTTTTGACAATAATGAATGCGTATCTGACTTCATATGTTTTCATGCGGCTCTGTCTGACCATGCGGCCATGGAGTTAGCCTGGTTAGCTACTATAGAGTGGATCCCAGTAAGAGTAGCTGTTGCTTTAGCTAATGGGTATCTAAGTATTAGGGTGGCAGGTAGCCTAGCGGTTAGCCTAGCGGTTAGAGCGTTGGGACAGTAACGAAGGGTCGCTAGTTCGAATACCCGAGCCGACAAGGTGAAAAAAACCTGTTGATGTGTCCTTGAGCAAGGCACTTAACCCTAATTTGCTTCAGGGGCTGACCCTGTAGGGAGGCCGTCATTGTAAATAAGAATTTGTTCTTAACTGACTTGCCTAGTTAATTAAAGGTTAATTAAATAAATAATTAGTATCTGCTGCTTTAGCTAATGGGGATCTTATTAAAATACTAAATACTATTGATGATTGAATGCATGATGAAGGGTTTTAAACGTTGTGTAATTTCAGAGGTCAAGAACTATGGTACATACAGGGTCTCCGTTGGCTCCAGATGAACCCTCTCTACCCCGATCTCCACGAGGTCCTGGATCACCCTGAAGGGACAGAAGACATCAGTCATACAAACACAAATCATCATCGTCATCACCATCATCACACCATCATCATCACTCACCAAATCTCCTCTTGGTCCTCTGTTTCCACGGGTTCCTTGTTCTCCTTTTTCTCCTGGGGTGCCCTGAAGGACAATGGACAGAAGTTAAAACACACAACCACAACCACACACTAACCCTAACCCTAACCCTAACCACACACACTAACCCTAACCCTAAACCTAACCCTAACCCTAATGACTAAACCTAACCCTAACCCTAATGACTAAACCTAAACCTAACCCTAATGACTAACCCTAACCCTAACGACTAAACCTAACCCTAACCCTAACCCTAATGACTAAACCTAAACCTAACCCTAATGACTAAACCTAAACCTAACCCTAATGACTAAACCTAAACCTAACCCTAATGACTAAACCTAAACCTAACCCTAATGACTAACCCTAATGACTAACCCTAACGACTAAACCTAACCCTAACCCTAACCACACACAAACCCTAACCCTAACCCTAACCCTAAACCTAACCCTAACCCTAATGACTAAACCTAACCCTAACCCTAATGACTAAACCTA
>CM042383.1:840000-842902 GCA_023634145.1 Thymallus thymallus
GTGTGTGTGTGTGTGTGTGTGTGTGTGTGTGTGTGTGTGTGTGTGTGTGTGTGCATCTGCATGTGTGAGCGTGTGTCATTGTGTGATAGATAGATAGATAGATAGATAGATAGATAGATAGATAGATAGATAGATAGATAGATAGATAGATAGATAGATAGATAGATAGATACTTTATTGATCCCTGAGGGGAACTTTCTTCGTCAAGCAGTTACAAAAAACACAGGGCAGGTGCAAAATGCCAGAACGAAAATACACGGTACATGATACATAGAGCGGCAGTGCAAAAAAGGTATAAAAATACATTGCATAGTATGGGTGGTTGGCTGAATATGTACACTATACATTGACCTGGATTGATCTGGTCAGTCTGTCATGGAAATGTTCTGTATAACTCAGGACTAGGGTTTAAAGATACAGAGACACACCCTAAACCTAACTCAGGACTAGGGTTTAAGATACAGAGACACACCCTAAACCTAACTCAGGACTAGGGTTTAAAGATACAGAGACACACCCTAACCTAACTCAGGACTAGGGTTTAAATTATTACAATATCAGGAAGAGGACTCACATCAGGTCCTGGAGAACCTTTACAGCCGGCTAGACCTGGAAAACCTGCATCACCCTTACGACCATCAACTCCATCTGTCCCTCGCTGTCCTTTATCTCCCTGAGAGAGAGAGAGAGAAAGAGAGAGAGAGAGAGAGAGAGAGGAGAGAGAGAGAAAGAAAGAGAGAGAGAGAGAAAGAGTGGGAGAGAGAGAGGGGGAGAGAGAGAGAGAGGGGGAGGAGGGAGAGAGAGACAGAGAGGGGGAGAGAGACGGGGAGAGAGAGAGGGGGGAGAGAGAGGGGAGAGAGAGAGGGGGGGGGAGAGAGAGGGAGAGAGAGAGAGAGAGAGAGGGATAGAGAGAGAGAGAGAGAGAGAAGAGAGAGAGAGAGAGAGAGAGAGAGGGGGAGAAAGAGAGGGGGAGAGAGAGAGGGGGAGAGAGAGAGGGGGGGAGAGAGAGAGAGAGAGAGGGCGGGAGAGAGAGGGAGAGAGAGGGCGGGAGGGAGAGAGAGAGGGAGAGAGAGAGAGAGAGAGAGAGAGGGAGAGAGAGACAGAGAGAGAGAGAGGGGGAGGGAGAGAGAGAGAGAGAGGGAGAGAGAGACAGAGAGAGAGAGAGAGAGAGTAGGTAATAGAGGGGGAGAGAAGGATATGGTAGGTAATAGAGGGGGAGAGAGAGATATGGTAGGTAATAGAGGGGGAGAGATATGGTAGGTAATAGAGGGGGAGAGAGAGATATGGTAGGTAAGAGAGGGGAGAGAGAGATATGGTAGGTAATAGAGGGGGGAGAGATATGGTAGGTAATAGAGGGGGAGAGATATGGTAGGTAATAGAGGGGGAGAGAGAGATATGGTAGGTAATACAGGGGAGAGAGAGATATGGTAGGTAATAGAGGGAGAGATATGGTAGGTAATAGAGGGGGAGAAGAGAGATATGTAGGTAATAGAGGGGAGAGAGAGATGTGGTAGGTAATAGAGGGGGAGAGAGAGATATGGTAGGTAATAGAGGGGAGAGAGAGATGTGGTAGGTAATAGAGGGAGAGATATGGTAGGTAATAGTGGGGAGAGATATGGTAGGTAATAGAGGGGGAGAGAGAGATGGTAGGTAATAGAGGGGGAGAGATATGGTAGGTAATAGAGGGGGAGAGAGATATGGTAGGTAATAGAGGGGAGAGATATGGTAGGTAATAGAGGGGGAGAGAGAGATATGGTAGGTAATAGAGGGGGAGAGATATGGTAGGTAATAGAGGGGAGAGAGATATGGTAGGTAATAGAGGGGAGAGAGATATGGTAGGTAATAGAGGGGGAGAGATATGGTAGGTAATAGAGGGGAGAGATATGGTAGGTAATAGAGGGGGAGAGAGATATGGTAGGTAATAGAGGGGGGAGAGAGAGATATGGTAGGTAATAGAGGGGGAGAGATATGGTAGGTAATAGAGGGGGAGAGAGATATGGTAGGTAATAGAGGGGGAGAGATATGGTAGGTAATAGAGGGGGAGAGAGAGATATGGTAGGTAATAGAGGGGGAGAGAGATATGGTAGGTAATAGAGGGGAGAGAGAGATATGGTAGGTAATAGAGGGGAGAGAGATATGGTAGGTAATAGAGGGGAGAGATATGGTAGTTAAGAGAGAGAGAGAGAGGTATAGAGAGGGAGAGAGAGAGAGAGAGAGAGAGATGGTAGGTAATAGGAGGGGGAGAGAGAGATATGGTAGGTAATAGAGGGGGAGAGAGATATGGTAGGTAATAGAGGGGGGAGAGAGAGAGAGAGATATGGTAGGTAATAGAGGGGGAGAGAGAGATATGGTAGGTAATAGAGGGGGAGAGAGAGATATGGTAGGTAATAGAGGGGGAGAGAGATATGGTAGGTAATAGAGGGGGAGAGAGAGATATGGTAGGTAATAGAGGGGAGAGAGAGATATGGTAGGTAATAGAGGGGGAGAGATATGGTAGGTAATAGAGGGGAGAGAGAGATATGGTAGGTAATAGAGGGGGAGAGAGTATGGTAGGTAATAGAGGGGGAGAGATATGGTAGGTAATAGAGGGGGAGAGAGATATGGTAGGTAATAGAGAGGAGAGATATGGTAGGTAATAGAGAGGGAGAGATATGGTAGGTAATAGAGGGGGATGTGTGAGATATGGTAGGTTAAGTAGAGGGAGTGATATGGTAGGTAATAGAGGGGGTGAGTGAGAGTGGTAGGTAATAGAGTGGGTGTGATATGGTTGGTAATTGAGGGGAGAGAGATATGGTAGGTAATAGAGGGGAGAGAGATAGTGCCGTGTGAGATGATTTGGGAGGAGTAGGGGGGTGAGTTAGTGGAGGGTTGTGTGGGGTGTGTAGTGAGTGGTTGGGTTGTG